>PVKE010034765.1:0-17232 GCA_004027555.1 Craseonycteris thonglongyai
CAGGCCCCTCGGTCTCTGAGGCTTCTCTGCTGCTGTAATGGGGGGAAGGAGGGTTACCAGAGGTTTGTCATATGTGGCACCATTGCCCACACTTCCCCCGTTCCCAAGGGAGCAGGGCTTCTGGGGATAAAGGCAAGACAAACACAACCCACAGACAGAGCAGAGGAGAGTCAACGGGGAGCCATGTTTCTATCTGCCGCTGTGTCTGGACATGCAGCCAGTTCCTGGGGGCCTGTCAGGTGGGCCTATTGTCTGGCACCGTTTGCCTTTGGGGCAATGGGTGCCTAGGGTGGGAGGGAGTGGCTGGACTGGGGATGGGGAGCAGGCTCAGCACCAGACCAGGCAGCCAGACTTGGCTGCAAAGGCTACAGTGCGCGAGGCCCCCAGGCAAGAGCCGAGGGCCTGTCCGCCCTCCTGTCTGCAGGCTCAGCTGGCCGGGCCATGGTGGGAACTCATTCCCACCTCCACAAAACCCCCTCGGAACTAAGGCCCCACAGAGCCCAAACGACTTCTCAGGGCTCTGCACCCTCCAGTCCCTGCACACACAGCCAAGAAGTTGCCCAGAGAGTGCTCAAGGACCTGCTCCTGGGGCATCCAGAGCTGCTCTGCTTGGGTTATGGGTGGCTGGCCCTATAGAGCCCACCCTTCCCCAAACCGTGACCTGTGGCTTGTGATCGCACCTGGAACCCAGCCCCTCCATGAACAGCTCTCCTTCCTCAGCGCTGTGCGTGGTTATACACACGCAGAGAACAGCTCCATACCCTCAGCTGCTCCCCCGCCGAGCAAACAAGGCAGCGTGCGTCCAGAGCCCTGTCACCGGAGACCCTGGGAGACCCTGAGCAAGTCACTCCTCTCGGAAAATGAAAGGTTGGATTCCTGGATCTCGAAGGCCCTTCCTGCTTCAAAGTGCCATAGCCAGACGTGTCAGGTGAGGATCGTAAGCCCTCCGAGACGGCAGGGCAGAACTTGCTATTACAGAAATGCAACAGGAAGGACCCATGCCTTTGGCCAGATGATTCAATCCACCAACTACCAAACACATGGTTCTACTTAGATGTGTATGCTGCACTCTGTGTATACACCACGCTACGGGCTACGCACCACATGGTGTACACCACACGGTGTACGCATCACACAGTGTGAGGTGTGATATACATTTTAGAGTATATCCCACACTTTGTGTATATATCATATTTTGGAGGAATCTACACAGTTTGAGATATGTACACACTTGGGATACAGCCCATACTTTGTGTACAGAGCACACTCTGTGTAGAGACCTCACTGCTGCCAGAATTCAGCACTCTTGACTCTGACAAGGCTCTGGGGTTAAGAGTACAGACCGTGGCACCAGATACAGCTGACACGAAGCATTTCTGCCACTTGTTAACCTGGAGCAAATCACTTGCCCTCTGAGACTCAGTTTCTCCACCTGTAAAGTGGGGATAATAATAGTCCTACCTCATAGGGTTTGTGGGAAGATTAAATGAAGCAGAACTTATAACAGACTCTCCATAGTGTTCAGCACATAGAAAACACTTGCTAAATGGTAACTTTGTTATTGCTTGCACTTTTAAAGGTATTTTATAGTGTACATATTTTAATGTAAAGAACATATATACATATGTGTGTATATCTATGTATGTGTGTGTATATACATACATATGTGAAAAAAAATGTCAGTGTAATAAGAACAGGTACATGGCTGGATACTTTCTGGACAGTCTTTGTATATCTAGATGTTCCCAGAGTCTTAAAGCCTTTGGAAACTCAAATAACAGACAGGACCATTTACTTCATGTTTATTTCACATTTGATCCGTAAACTTTTTATTTAAAAAAAAAAGAAAAAGAAAAAGAAAATCCACTGTCATTGGCAACATGTGCTGACATTAATTTTTCTTTAGTGAAATAAGAGCGCAGGCCTTAAAGAGTCTAAAACATGTAGAAACTCGATGTAAACACAAGGTCTCCTCCCTCCTCCGCTGACTTTGGGAATTCATCAATGATGTGATCTCAACCAGAAAAACAGAGTAGGGGGAAAGGACGACACTTTGATACCAAGGGCAGGAGCTGTACAGTTCGCAGACCCATCTGTCTTTTCACACTGTTTACCTTGGGTAAATTGTATCAGGTTTGCCTCTTCCACATAATTTCCACTCCTGTGTCTAAAAACAGCAGTTAAAAGATTTCCCTGTGGTCAGCACTTTAGGGGGTTGGGTGGGGGGTGGGGGTGCACATACATACAAAATAGAAACATACATATTCTTCAAGCAGAGAAAAAGAGGGAGGGGACACGAGAAAGACCGTTTTAAAGTCAGTGACTGGGCCAAGGGTGCATCAGGGTATAATGGCTTTATACACAGGGTTGTTGCAAGGCAGAGAGGTTCATTTACTTCTGTCTTGGTCCATCGCAATATTTACATAAGAAAAGGCCATTATGCTGTTAGGCACAGGAAAAAAAAGAAAAACGACGAATCTGTTGCCCTCAAGAAATCGCCAAGCAGGTCCAGGCCCAAAGGGACAGTCACCAGTTGCTGGTGAGAAGGGCACAGAGGGAGGTGATGACACTAAAAAAGGGCTTGCGTTGCAGAGGTACTCGGCCTGACCCTGACACAACGCGTCTGCTTCCAGGTCATCGCCAATAGCCAGGATTCCGACATCAAAAGCCAAGCGACATTAATGACACCCCCGCCCCCCAACCGCGCGTATACTATCAAAAATAGTGTATATTTACAGTGGGGGGTGGGAGGGCGGGCTGGGCGGCCCTGAGCTTTGTTTAAAAATCGAGTTGGGGGGCGCGGGGAGAGGGAGAGCAATTAGCTAGGGCTGAGTAACGCCTGTCCATTATTAACCCTTTGTGAGCCATACCCTCTGGGGTCCAGCGCTTGCTCTGAACTGCTCTGGACTTGGGAGGGGGGGAGTGTTGAAAATACCTTTAGGAAACAATACTGATTAGGGGCGGCCCAAGAATCCTGGAAGAGTGCTCAGAGTCAGGAGCGGTCCTCAGGACAATTGGGGGGCGTGTGCGCGTCCCCGCCAGCACTTGTCCCTGGAAGGGAAGAGCAGATGCCCCCAAGAAGGCCGCAGGACAGCCCTGCGGCCAGGATGCGCCGAGCAGGCCGACGCCGGGGTTCAGAGTGCTGGGGCGGCGTAGACGCGGCCCTGGATCCCAGCGGCCCGCGGTCCCCGCGAGTCCGTCCGCCGAGGGCGGGGGGCGGGGACTGCGCGCTCACACGATCCGCTTCCTGTCCCCGCGGCAGAGGATCTTCTTGAAGGCGCGGCGGAAGTCATGGTTGAAGATGGTGTAGATGACCGGGTTCAGCGAGCTGTTGCAGTAGCCGAACCAGAAGAAGAACTTGAAGAGCGTGGGCGGCACGGGGCAGCCGACGGCCGTGAGCGTGTAGGTGAAGAAGAAGGGGAACCAGCACACCACGAACACGCCGATGACCACGGCCAGCACGAACGTGAAGCGCTTCTCGCGGTTCTGCCGCCCGCGCCAGCGCGACGCCCGGGCGCCCCCGCCGCGCTCCTCCGCGGGCCCCGCCGCCGGCGCCCCTGACCCTGGCGCCCCGGGCCCGCGCCGCGGCAAGCTGTCCCCGGGCTTCACCTGGCTCGCCCGGGCCTTGCCCTTGGCGCGGGGGCCGCGCTCAGACCTGCGGGGCCCCGGAGGCCGCTCGGCGTGCTCGGAAGACGAGCTCTCCTCCAGGTCCACCCCGTCGGCGTCGCGCGGCCCGGCCGGCACGGGCTCCCCGGGGGCGCCGTTGAGTTGCGCGGGCAGCGGCTCGGCCTCGGCGCCCCCGGGGCCCCGGCCGCGCTCGGGGCCCAGGCCGTTGGGCCTGCGCGCGGCGCCCCCCGGCGGCGCCGAGTCCGGGCCCCGGCGGCTGGGCGGCACGCGGGTGCGGCGCTTGGCGATCTGGTAGATGCGCACGTAGACCAGGATCATGATGAGGCAGGGCGCGAAGAAGGAGCCGATGCACGACGAGATGACGTACCACTTCTGGTCGTTGATCTCGCAGCGCGGCTCGGCCTGCTGCTGGCCGCCGCCGCCGCCCTTCTTCTCGATGGAGATGAGCGGCGGGAAGGAGATGACGGCCGAGATGACCCACACGGTGAAGATGATGGCCTTGATGCGGCGCGGCGTGCGCTTCAGGTTGTACTCGATGGCCTGCGTGATGGACCAGTAGCGGTCCAGGCTGATGGCGCACAGGTGCACGATGGACGAGGTGCAGAAGAGCACGTCGAGCGCCAGGTAGATCTCGCACCAGGCCTTGCCGAAGTACCAGTAGCCCATGACCTCGTTGGCCAGCGAGAAAGGGATGACGAGCGTGGCCACCAGGATGTCGGCCGAGGCCAGAGACACCAGGAAGAGGTTCTGGGGCGCCTTCAGCGCGCGGCTCGTGAACACCGCGATGATGACCAGCACGTTGCCGAACACCGTGAGCAGCATGAGCAGGCCGGCCAGGCACACGAGCGTCAGCGTCACCTGCAGGGAGTAGGGGGTGGCCCTGGCACCGCCCCCCGGCCCTGCGGTCCCGTTCCAGCTCCCGTTGCCTGCGTCTGGCTGCAGGGAGCCCATGGGCGCGAAGCTGCCCTCGGCCAGCGGCTGCTCCTGGCGGAACATGAACGCGGGTGTCTGTTCGCCTGGGCCTGCTGCCAGCTGCCTTCCGGCCCGGAGCCCGTGGGTCCTCTTCTTCCTCCCGCGCCCCGCTCGCCCCGCGCGCTTCACATGGGGAGGGGGCCGCAGGGAGGCCGAGCCGAGCTGCGGGGCCGCCGGCGGCCCATGGGCCGGGCTCCCACGAGCGGCGCCTGGCCGGTGCCGCGGGCGCTCGGGGTGGGCGCCGTCTCGCTCTTCGCTCCTAAATGCGGCCAAGTTTTATTTCTAAGCGGTAGGAGAGAAACCAATAGGGGGAGAGATCTACTCTTCAAGAAGAGAGAATAAAAATCATCGGTGGCCTGAGGGCTTGCAGGGATGACAGGAAATTTTAATAATATATGTCTAGATCTTCGCTCTTGAGCCTGAGCGAAAGCAAGAGGTCTTACCGTAGGTGAGGCCCGCCCCCACCCCGGGAGGCAGCGGAGGGGTGCTGGTGCGCGCCTGGGCTCCTAGGTCTGTCTCCTTACATCCCCGAAGCGATTACTCTCCTGCTTCCCCCAGTCCTGGCGGGGCCCGGGCCGGGGCCGGGGCGCGGAGTCGGCCGCCTCTCGGAGCACCGCGGGACTTCCAAAGTTGCGTGCCCGGCTGGGGCTGGGGCGCAGCGCGCGGAGCTCCGGGGCGGCGGCGGGGTGCGGGGTGTGGGGGCCGCATTAAGGCGCCCCCGTCCTCAGGTGGACCGGGGAGTACGGGCGATAGGCCCTCCAGGAGCCGCGGCCGAGGCAGAGAGTCTCTTGGGCGTCGGCCCGGCGCTCCGCGGGCGCTGCCTGTGGTCCGAGGGCAGCGTGAGATGGGGCAGGAGCGCGGGGCTGGGGACGGAAGGCGCTGGGGGCGGCCGGGCGGCCACGCGCCGGCTGCTGGCTGTCTGCACCGAAGCCGGAGCCACCGCCGTTCCTCTGCGCTCGCGGTGGACTGGTTTTATAGCCCCGGGATCAAGCCGGCGTTGCCGAGCACCCGGCGTCAGCCCCCACGTGGGAAGCCGACCCTCCCCCGCCCCTGCGCCTCCCCTCCGCGGGTCCAGCGCCCGCACCCCGCGCGGGACCCAGGGGAGCGCTGCCTCCCCGGCGGGACGTGCCTCTTAGAGAGGCCGGTACCTTGAACGAGGGATTTGAAGAGCGTGCCCGGGGAGTGGGGAGCGGCCCCTGCTGGGACGTGGCTGAGCAGCTACCGGCCGGCCCAGCAGAAAGCCGCGGGCACCCGGGAGTGCCCCCATCGAGCTGCGTCCTGGGTGGAGACCCCTGACACGAATCTGGAAAAGCAGCCACTGGTTCGGGTCGCATCCGGATCAGCCCCGCCCTGGGCTGGGCCGCCCCTTGTCCACGAGTGCCCCTAGCCGCCGGGGAGAGTGGAGTCCTGGCGAGAAAGCGAGGCGCAGGTTCCGATTGACCCCCTGGGACGGAACGGGAAGCGCCTCCTGCGGAGCGTCCCCGGCCAGAGTTCAGAGGTCTGCTTGGAGGAGGGTGACCACGTGTCGTCCCCGCCGCGGAGCCGCCTGCGAGACGGGACCGGAGGTCTGGACCGCGCCCCCCGAGTCCGCGGTGGGGAGGGGTCCTGGAGGCGGCGGCCTGGCGCCGCGTCAGAGCGAGGACGCACTGACACCTGCTGGCCGCTCGTGGTCACGGCTGGGGAGCCGCGCGCCAGCACCAGGCGCCTTCTCCCGCCCCGGCAGCCCTTCGCCTAGAGAGCTCCTTCTCCTGCCTCTTGACAAGTTTGGGTCCAAGCTCCGGAAAGGAGCACCGGATTTTAAATTGCACTGTCACGTTGCAGAAATCTTAAAGCATACACTCCTTTGTGTGTCTACCTCCGGTGGAGTGGGGAACCATATGATAAATTCCTATCGAAGGGCTCGGCAGGCACCGGAGCCCAAGACTGGCACCCACCCGGGACCGGCGCAGCCCACCCCTTCTGCAGATCGAAGAGGCCTGGACCCTGCCTTGCAGGGTGCCCAGCTCTGGCGTGCTGTGAACCATTGTGTTTTTGTTTCTGCAAGAAACCTAGACTCCACCCCCATTTCGGATGCACAGACAGCATCTTTCAGTAAGGGGAGGGTGCTGGCCCAGAGAAGAGAGCGTATTTTCCGTGTTCTCTCTGATAGGAATAACTGTGTGGGGTGAAAAGCTAGTTTTTCTCTGCATGCTAGATGTCCTACAGTAGATTTTAATGGCTGCTGGAGTACCAGCTTGTGTTGTGCTATCTGCTCTTTCCAAATAAGCAGCAGGCAGTTTAAGGGGAAGGCCCAGGAGGATAGAAACTATCAGCAGGAAAGAGATTAGACCTAAAGAAAAGTTGTCTTATTTAAGAACCCACTATACCAAATAGCTTCTGCAATCAGCTCAGCTGGAAGCTCCAAGGATTGCTCAGATCAGCTCTGCCCAGCAGGGTGAAGGCTCCGGTCTAGCTGGGGGCTGAGGAGTAAATTCAGGACCTTAGCATTACCTTCAAACCCAGCAGATAATAGTTATTGATGCTGCTGCTCTTGATATAGTCATGAAGTCGATCTAAAGTACTTTTCAAGGAACATCACAGATGTCTGATTCGACTGCAATACCTTTATCTTCCAGTCTTAATTCTGAGGAGTCTCTCAAATCCCCCTCTCTGAAGAATCTGGAGAAGGCAGAATTCCCTCTGTTGAGTCCATCATTACCTATCTTCTACTCATATCTCAGCTCTGAGTCTCTTGTCTGAAATGTGATTATACTCATCTTTGCAGAGCAACCAGGAACCCTAAAGGTCAAGTACGGATGCAAAGAGAGGCAAAAACCCAAGCCATCCCCCCTCTGGGGCTCACTGTGCTGTTCACAGAACCTAGCAGGGGTGGTGAACCTTTTGGCGATTGAGTGCCCAAGTTTATGAAATAAGGGTATACTCGCTCGACTCGCATGCCAACCCATCGAATGAGATAGAGGTATCGATTATTTTTATGTCTATAAGAGCATAAACAATAATTTTTTTATGGTATTCACAGCTCCGCGTGCCGAAATAATTGCTCCGCGTGCCACTTTGGGCACACGTGCCATAGGTTCGCCACCCCCGACCTAGGGACTGAGTATTGGGAGGCCAGTACTGCCCATCTCTCTCCTTTTCAGAAGCACAAAGGGAAATGACCACAGACGCCGCACAGTGCTCATCCTTCTTGACATTGCACCATTAGCCTGTGTCTGACACCTCTTGTCACATTTTCTACATGCTTCCCAAACAGCCAGTTGGTTTAATTCCTGGGTTTAGGGTCTTTTTCTTCTAACATGGAAATAGCCTTTTCAAGGAGTTAGGATCTGTGAGGCCAACACAAAGCTATTATTAATGATCATCTCTGCCCTTTAAGTACCGAGTATGCAGCGTGTCCAGGCCTATATACAGAGCCCCTTGATCTGAAGTTCTTCCTGCTGTCACATGCACCTCATTACCCAAGGCTCTGTCTCCTTAGTTTGACACCCAGGGTCGGTATCTCTTAGCTTTGAAAAACGACTGGACACCATTATTTTTTGCTACAAGAGTTAGTGCTGTGCTCGCTGAGTGGGGCAGTATTGAGCGGAGACATCTGTGAAGACAATTATCTTAACCAGGCCTGCATATCAGTGTTGCCCGGAAAGGAAAAATATACTCTCCAATGCTCCACCAGGGTAATTATGGTTCATCAAGTCCATGGCTGGAAGCAGCTTGTATATTTTAACAAACCTTCTTTGGAGATACTAACATGCACATTGCTTAAGACTCACAACCCTAAGCAATACATCTCAGTGGAGGGCAGGTGTGATGAGCAAACACCTGGGTGGGGGCAGGGAGGGGTCCCAACAACCTAAGGACTTTGATGAAACCCACCTGAGCTATGAAGAATGGGCTCCCGTTTGAGAATCACCGCCCTGGTGGGAGGACAGAGAGACAGCTAGGGGGGCATCACAGCCCTCCAGGGGTCTGGGCAGAGCAGTTGAGAACCTTAAGTATGGAAGTTGGCTTTTTAGCCTGAGGAAAAATTAGCTCTGGGCTCACAAATAGGCATCCATTATTATTTATACTATTAATAAAAATAAATACTATTTATTAGCACTGACCTCCTGTCAGAAACAATGCCTAGCAGTTTATGTCCCAAGTATTTTATATTATTCCCAAAACAACCCTATTATTATTGTTGTTGTTACCTGCCTTTACAGATGGGGAAACCAGGCTAAGAGGCTAGACTGCCCAGTTAATAAGTAGCAGGGTTGGATCTGGACGCCATGTTTCCTGATTAGAAGACCAGCAAGATTTCTAACTGCCCTCTGTGCATCTCTGCCCTCTGCCACACTGACAAAGAGGTTCCTCAGAAATGAGAGCAGTGACAAGAAGGCAGCCTCCTTTTATATCCCTGTGCTCATCCGTTCACGGCAACTAGAACAAGACGTGTTCTGTCACTCCACATCGGATGCCTACTGTGTTGGAGGGGGCGTCAGCACACTTTACACAGGACTGAGCCCTTCCCAGGGGCCAGCCTGCTGGGGAGCAAGCACGGTGCCAGCCCGGAATCGCGGACCCCTCGGGAGCAGCCGCCTCTCCCTCGCGGGTGCCGCACGCATTGCTCCCATCGCTCGGGTGGACGCTTCCTGCGCTCGCTTCTACCTGCTCACCTGCATGACCGACTGGTAAAGGGCAAGGCCTGTGCTGTCCACCTTGGTATTCCCAGAGCAGTCCCTAAAATGGGCTTTCTAAAAGTGACATTTCTGCAACCTACCCCTTGGAGATTCAACATGACTAACATGTAGGACTGAGGCATTTACTTGCATTTTAAACAAATACCTGGGAATTCATTACATACTGAAATGTAAGATGTGCTGGCACAGATACGTAACAAATATTTGTGGGATAAACGAATGAAAGAATTAGTGAATGGCTACTTTCTGATTAAGTTACAGAGATAAGAGGACCAAGAGAAAGTGGCTAAAATGGCTAGCACTTCATTCCAAAATTAGGATTTAGTTGAAGAATCTTAGCTAGTTCAGGGATATAGGTATAGGATTCTCTTATTCTATCTCTCTACCTATTTTTTCCTAAGAGGAATATGTAAGTAGTAGGATATATTCTATTTCTAATTATCAGCTAGACAATTTATCCATAAATGAAAGCTACTTAAGCTAAATAATCTATTTGTCCTGGAATTACACCTGCAATGAAAGTGTCAGGCAACACCAAAATACAACTTGACTTCATCTAAAGGGAGAGGGAAGCTGGGTAGAAATGATATTAATAGCTTCTTATTTTATTGAATATTTTTCTAAGAAAAAATTGTGTGTGGCATTAGCTTGGACTCCTAGGCTGTGATACAACCCTCACAAATGGTAATTCAGACACATCCACCCACACAGGCCACACCCACGCAACGCACACTCTCACCATCTGAACATGAGCAGGCAGGGGACATGACGTGATCCATGCCACGCGCACAGCAGGAACCGAACGCTGCAGCAAACTACAAACATTGGTCAAGTCAGCGTATTGCTGACACAGAGCTGGGGCGGGGTCACTAGGAAAACATATGCTGCTCCCTCTGAGCTATTATTTAATTCCTCCACTTTCTTGTGGCTGGGCTGGGGCCCTTTGGAATCACACTGTTACTGAAGGCGAATGGAAGCCAAAAGCAAAGCCCCCATTCCAAAAGTGTCGATGCTGCCATGCTCACAGAAACAAGGCAGAAGCCTGCCACCACCTCCTTCCTCTCTTTTGCGAAAGTGCTAGCGCATCCTGCCCAGCCCGGAAGATTGAGCCAGGTGTTTTCTGGCTGTGCGAGGGCCCCTGGCCAAGACCAGGAAGACAGCAGCCTGTGCCAGGACCATCTCTGCCTTCAGAAGAACAAGAAAGGTTGGGCTCCCATCTGGCTCTTTGCTGCTGCCCAACCCTGCAGGACATGTTTGTGTTTCCACTAAAATGTGAGTGCTGAGGACTGTGCACACACACGAAACATCATTACCTCCTCCAGGTCGGTCCTCACAAATAAATGCTCATTCCTCCCCGACCCCCCCCCCCCCAACACACACACAAATCCTGGTGAACTGTCTTCCAGGCTCTGTCCAGAAGCAGAAGGAAAAGCAAAGCTTGAAATGGTTATGGTGAATGGTTGCTATATGTTCTCAGGCATAACAACAGGTAAGTCAGAGCCACTGTCCCTTGGGTGTAAAGGAAATATTTGTCACCAACATTAATAACTCTTAAACATTCCATTAATCTAATTAGGTGAGTCACCCTTCACATTTACTCAGAGAAATCAAGGAGACACAGTGCCCAAGACACAAAACACACACACACACACACACACTTAAGAGCTGCTCCCTATAAATTCTTTCTTTTTTCCATTCTCCTTGGGTAATGACACAAGCACAGCTCTTCCTTCCTAAAGTGACTCTGTCTGCCGGGCCAGGGAGTCCGTAGAGTGAAGGCATTAGGGGTCCGGGCTTTGGAGTAAGCTACACCTGGATTCTGGTCCTGCTTCTGCCACTTAGTAACTGCATTAACTTTCTGGACCTGTTTCCCATATGGAAACAGGGGAAATACTTGTACACACCTCATCCACACTCTTAAATGAAGATTACATGAGCAAATACATGGTAAACACACAGCAGTGTTTGGTATTTAATAGGTGCTCATTATGCCTTAGGAACATGTGTTTATTTGGCAATACCTTCTCCTCTATTAATCTGAATTTCCCTAAGATAGATGCAAATAGAACCCAAGGTGGGCCCATCTTAAAGGATGGTAGCTAAGAAATTACCATGAGAAATAAGAATTAAAAACGAAATAAAAGTGGGAATATGACTTTAATTATTTTAACAGGTATTTGTTACTTTGTGTGTGTGAACAGCAAAAGGCAGGGGTGGAAGACAATGGTTTTGAAGTGTGTATAATCTGCAAGGATACACATGCAGTTATTACCAATGTCACAAACATGAGTGACATTCAGAGAACCAAGAAAATCAGATTTAATAATGGAAGCCTTCTAAGAGGGTAATTAAGCACTAAAATTTGTGAGATGAAAACTGGGAATTGCCTTCTTTGGAGGGCTTTGAAAGCAGGATTCGTGTCCATCTGTTGATTCTGACACAGATGTGGGCCAGGCTGGAGGTGTAGAAAGGGCTGAAAGAAAGAAAAGAGTCACGGAATCTTCATGCTGATGGAACTTTAGGTTAAGTAGGGCAAATAGGGCGATGCTGCTATGGGGTGCTTTCTTTGCCCAGCTAAAACTGGTTAAAATAAAACAGAAAGTGGATTAATTTATGTAAGTCAAATTCAGTTCAAGCCAAAGGCAGAGTTGACTTTGGGCAAGGGCTTCTAGAGATAAAAACAAACAAACAAAAGTTCGGGGCCTCTTCAGACTGGGAACCATGAGTTTTGAACTCTGAGACTTGTTCACACTGAGTCATCAGCAATTCATCAATTGTGGTCTAGGCTTTCCTACCCCAGCACTGGTTTCTGGGTTTGTTTATACTCATGCATTTCTGCTCTGGTAATTGTGATTCTCTGTATCTGCCCATATCTCCAATTTGGGGGGCAGCAGTTTGCCCTGTGACCTCACTTCTCTGATAAATGGTCCATGTGATATCTCTGAACCCCCAACTCCAAAGCCATTAATCCTTGACTTTGTCCAAAACAAAATTCTATTAAATATTTCACCAATAATCAACATTAAAGATTATAAAAAATGAGGGGTGGTCAAGAAATTCACAGAATATTCACTCTTAACCCTAATACACTTTTCAGATCTTTCATTGTTTATACCCTCAAAAAATATTTTTTGTTTTTGACCTCAAAATATGCTGAAATTGCAGCATACAAATGTCTTCCCTTCAAGCTGTGGTTTCATATTGGGGAACAAATAATCAGGTGGAGCCAGGTCTGGACTGTAGGGAAGGTGGTTTAACATTTGGAAGCCAGTCATGGAAGAGTAGCCAACACAACAGGGTTCTTGTGCACAGGTGTGCTGTCATGCAAAAGCAGCACCCCTTTGGTCCATTTTCCCCCTTTTCTCCTTCATAGAATCTTTTAACTGTTTCAGCAGACTGAAATAGTACTCTCCAGTTATTCTGACACCCTTCCTTATCCTTGGAATTGATCAGGATACCCTCTGTATCCCAAAGAACAGTAGTCATAATTTTTCCAGCAGACTGAGACACCTTGAACTTTTTAGGTGGTGGCAGTCCCTTTTCACTCCATTGCATGGACTTCTGCTTTGACTCAGGCTCAAAATAATGAACCCAAGTTTCACCTCCAGTGACAATCCCATTTAAAACTTCATCTCTGTTGTCACTGCAGAGGTCTAAAACTATCATGACCACTCAATGTGCTGGTGTTTCTGAAGCAACATGAGCATTCTCGGTACCCAACTTGCACTAACTTTTGACATCTTTAGATGCTGATGGAGAATATTCAAAATGGTTGTAGATAATACTCCAACCATTTCTGTAAGCATCTTCCACTACAGGCTTTTCAACCTTTTTGACAAAGTCTGAGGAACTGGCCTCAATAGGGCATCCCGGGCAGAGGTCGTCTTCAATTAACTCTTCGCCCTGCTTGAAAATGCTATGTCACTTGTAAATCATGAATTTCCCAGGGCAATAGTCCCCGTAAACCACTAGTATCTCTTCCAAAGTGGTTTGAGGTGTTTTCCTTTGCTTTGTGAAGAACTTAATAATGACACGAAATTCAATTTCATCCACACTTGGGTTTTTCTTCACTTTTGATGTGCTTCTTTGGTGGTATCTGAAAGAACACGAATGCAAGTAGGCTGAAATTTGGCACATATACTAATAGTCACACAATCAAACTGTGTGCATTAATACTTCTGCCTCTCCAATAACCCCCACCCACAATTCCACAAACTTCTGGACCATTCCCTCATAGTAGTTAAGTATGTAAGCTACATACCATAAACTTAAGTCTAACACTTAATTTGTGGGTTGTACCTTTAATTTGATTTACAAGGATGAGAAGGAACTGGCATAAAAACAGACAGATCAATGGAACAGACTAGAGCCCAGAAATAAACCCACACCTATATGGTCAATTAATCTATGACAAAGGCAAGAATATAAAATGGGATAAAGACAATCATTCAAAAATGGCATTGGGAAAACTGAACAGATCCATGCAAAAAAAAAAAGAAGCTAGACCACCTTTTTACATCATATATAAGAATAAACTCAAAATGTATTAAAGACTTAAATGTAGGATTCTAAACCATAGACCTCCTAGAAGAAAACATAGGCAGTAAAGTCTCTGACATTGTTCTTAGTGATATCTTTTCTGCTCTATCTCCCTGGGCAAGGGAGACAAAAAAAAAAAAAATAAGCATATGGGACTACATCACATTAAAAGTTTTTGCACAGCAAAGAAACCAACAAAATAAAAAGTTAACCTACTGAATGGGAAAAGATATTCGCCAGTGACACATCCATTAAAGGATTAATATACATAATCTATTAAAAACCTCATACAACTCCAAAAAAGCAAACAATCCAACTAAAAAATGGGCAAAGGAACTGAATGCACATTTCTCCAAAGAGGACATGCAGATAGATGGCCAATACACATATGAAAAGATGCTCATTATCACTCATCATCAGAGAAATGCAAATAAGAATCACAAAGAGATACCACCTCACAACAGTCAGAATGGCTATCATCAATAAATCAACAAACAAGTGTTGGTGAGGATGTGGATAAAAGGGAACCCTCATGCACTGTTGGTGGGATTGCAAATTGGTGCAGCCACTATGAAAAACAGTATGGAGTTTCCTCAAAAAATTAAAATCAGAACTATCTTGACCCAGCAATCCCACTTCTGGGTCTTCATTTGAAGAAATCCAAAACACTAATTCAAAAAAATATATGCAACTATCTAATTGTTACCAATTAATGTCACCCCATTAAATTTAACAACAACAAAAAAAACAAACATATATATATATATATATATATATATATATATATATATATATATATATATATATATATATATATGCACCCCTATGTTCACGGCAAACCTTATTATTTATACTAGCCAACATATGGAAGCAACCCAAATGCCCATCAGTAGACGATTGGATAAAGATGTAGTACATATACACAACAGAATTATTACTGGCCATTAAAAAAAATGAAATCTTACCATTTGCAAAGATAATATGGATGGTATTATGCTAAGTGAAATAAGTCAGATAAGTAAAGACAAATACCATATAATCTAACTTGTATGAGGAATCTAAAGAAAATAAATGAACAAACAAAACAGACTCAGATACAGGGAAATGATGATTACTAGCTGGGAGGGGGTTGGGGATTGGGTGAAAAAGGTGAGGGGCTTAAGCAGTACAAATTGGTAGTTACAAAAGAGTCACAAGGTTGTTAATTATAGCATAGGGAATAGTCAATACTATTGTAATAATTATGTATAGTGTCAGGTGGGTACTAGACTAATGGGGAGAATCACTTCATAAATTATATAAATGTACACCTGAGACAAACATAAAATAATGTTGAATGTAAACTGTAATTGAAAATGAGAAAAAAAAAGGATGAGAAAAATTAAGTGTGGAACTCAACCTAACTTGTTCAAATTTGTGGTTACAAGATATAGTTTTTCACATTTGTAGATTTTTAATGGACGAAAGCTTTGTGTGACTTGGCTTTCACCAAGCTAGCTGGCGTTAGTCAAGGCTCCACTTTATCAGCAGCTTTTGCCTGGTTAGCCTACGTCAGTCAGGGCAGTGCAGACAAAGTGGTTGAGAGGGGGAAGCTATACAGTGGAGTAGAAACAACAGACTAAGGAGGGAGAGACCCTCTAATGCGGTGTTGACACAACATTGCATCAGTGTGAAACTCATCAGTTACCCCGGATATGCCCTCATCTTGAAAATAGTCAAATTTACATAAAAACTGAAATGAACAGCAAGGCAAAATGAAATTAGCTTAGTTACTTAAAATAAAACACAATTGATACTTCAAGAAAACTAAATATAACCAAAAAAATGGGGAAAAAGTGATTACCAAGGTTGCCAAGTTTTTAAAGGTTCAGAAGTAACCTGAGTACTTAATAATTCTCAATGAAATGCACAGCCCGTGTTTTAAAATTCACTCTTGGACAAATAATAGCATATAGCAGATAAAAGGTATAACTGCCAAAGCACTTACATATAAGCAAACTCTTGAACTTTAAAGAACTGTTTATACCAGGGATTCCCAACCCTGTGCCTGCGGGCGCCATGGCGCCCACAGCCTGATTTGTGTGCACCCACCATTATTTGACTGCATCAGAAGTTTTTCATAAACACTAAGTAAAACTATAATATATTTTTATACATTTGTTAGAATTGTAAAATATTGGAGTATCTACACAGGTTTATTGTATTCGTTGGTATGTGTGCGATATCGTATGTATAAGTCTTTCCCTAGCTTTCGCCTTTGTGCATGTCGCGTCTTGTGTAGCCGCTGCGCTCTTTACACTCTCCTCCCCCCAACCGGGAGACACCAAGTTGCCGTTTTGATTGCGGTTGCTGGACTGATCGGGTTGTGACTGTTAGCTAGGATCACAGCGTTTTGATATATTCGATTTTAAATGAACTAAAAGCGAGCTAGGTAATCTATTATTATGGTGGCAATTTGATATGATATTATAGTTCTATAACTATTTTTATTTTTATTTTTTTAGTCCTAAAATGAGTGGACCAAATAAGAGAAAAGGAACCTATAACTTGAACACAGACTGGGAGGAATCATATTGTTTCATTCATTTAAAAGGTAAATGCATTTGCCTGTTGTGTGGCAGTAGTATTGCAGTGCCGAAAAAACATGTTGAACGTCACTTTCAGACAAGTCATACCACTTTGGATATGAATTATCCACTTAAATCTGAAGTAAGAAAGAAAAAAATAAATCAACTAAAATTAAGTTTAACTACTCAACAGACTGTTTTCACTAGACATGTGGAAAAATCTAAAAAGGCCACACCATTGCTTCTTTCAAAATTTCTTACATGCTCTCAAAGAAGAAAAAACCTTTCCAGGATGGTGAATTGTTCAAAGAAGCACTTCTGATTGCTGCTGAATGTTTGTTTGAGGAATATTCTAACAAGCGTGAGATTATGTCGGCGATACAAGACTTACAGTTGTCAAATAACAGTCACAAGAAGAATACACACAATTTCAAAAGACTTGCAAACTCAGTTCAAGACTGACTTGGAAATATGTGACTGCTTCTCTCTGCAATTTGACGAGTCCACGGATATATCAGACACCACACAGTTGGCAGTTATGGTGAGAATGGTATTTAGTAACTTCACAGTAAAAGAGGAGCTGTTGCAAATATTACCAATGAAAGGACAGACGAGAGGTGAGGATATTTATAAAACTTTCAGAACATACGCAGGTCGATAAACATGCCTTTGCATAAGTTGTCTGCGATAACTACCGATGGGGCACCAGCAATGGTTGGTCAAAACAAAGGATTTATTGCCCTTTGCAGGAAAGATGAATCATTTTCAAACTTTATGTCCTACCACTGTATTATCCATCAGGAAGCTTTGTGTTGTAAAATACTGCCCTTTGAACATGTTATGAAAAT
>PVKE010034766.1:0-17230 GCA_004027555.1 Craseonycteris thonglongyai
AAGTCACAAAAGAAATCTCATAATGTTTTAAGAACGTTTACAAGTTTGTGTTGGGCCACATTCAAAGCCATCCTGAACCACATGCGATCCATGGGCTGTGGGTAGGGCAAGCTTGTTATATAGCATATTTCATGCATATTAGGATTATCTCATTTTAATATGCTTACCAATACCTTTCTTAAAAGAAAATCCATATAATGTAGGTATATTGTACATTATTTTTTTACTTGATTTATTATTTAAGGCTGAAGTAAATTCGTTTTTCTCAGAATTCTAAGGTTTTGATGATCCAGTTTAAGGATTCAAGTTAGTCTGCCTGCAGCATCTTAACCTCCTAAATTTAGATTATTTATTAGTGTTTCAATAATGATCTAGAAGTTAGGATACTGAAGAGTCTCTTTCTCCACACTGGGTATGGGTAATGGTCTCCCTGCTATTCTCTTCATGTTTGTGAATGGCACTATACCTTCAGGATGGCCATGAGGTTAAGAAGGCTAGAGGCAGATTTAAGTTGATTTAAGCACAGGACAATAGGGAATTCCATGAATACTCTTTCCCCACCCCTACTCATCCTTCTTCCTGGACTTTCTTTCCCTTTCCATCCTTTCCTCTTTTCTCTCTCTCCTGCCCTTTTCCATCTCTTGTTACTCCCCTCAAGTTATATAACATTTCTGGAGTAAGTAGTCAGGAATCCACCTTTGCAAATTTTGCATTTTAAGAGGTGTCAATAAAAAGACCACGGAAAGGCGTTCAGTCATTGCCTTCCCTAGTCTTATTTTGTGAAGTCAGACACTCTTAGAGGGAAGAGCCAGAGACTTCTAAGAAGTTTTAAATCTTTGAGTGGTCAAACAAACAAACCTTAGTATTTATAATATAAATATAAATCTATGCACAAATACATACTTAGATACATATTTATTAGCTTTCAGAATACTTTCCATGAAAATATAAAAATATGCAAAAATTCTATGACTTGATGTCTTTAATAAATGTACTATTCCATTTATATTGAATTTGCAGGACAATATGGGCTACCTAAAGTTCCTATCAAGCTAATTGTATTTTGCTAAAAAAAAAAAAAAAATTCTTTCTGGTTGGTGACTTGAGTTAAGCAGTTTTTAAATGCTCGGTTCAAATCAATGCAAGTGTATTGTGTGCAAAGTAATACTCAATTGTTGTAAAAAAAAATATGTCCATTACGCTACTTGCTGGGATTCTAGTAATCATCTAACTTCCATAAAACTTAAATTTTTAAATTATCCTCAGTAATTTAAATGTGTTATTAGGCCTTTCATGAAGCATTTTTCTTCTTTAAAGAAAACAAGCTAAGTTTCTCAAAAGCACTGCAGGATAAGTTATAAGTGATTTTCATTTGTAATTTGCAGATGCTGTAATAGGAATTTTCCTTTTACTACCATCTAAGTCCAACTATTTTGCATCCTAATTTGCAAGTAGAAAGTTGCTTTAAAAGATATAGAAGTTTATGACGACTTTGAGAGATGTAAGATACATTTTTACGAAAAAGTCAGAAACTGGACATAAAAATGAAGATGGGATTTCTGAAAATAAGGGGAAAGAATATATAGAAAGGAATAAATGTGGGAGTATAAATATCTTTTTTTAACATCTTTCAGAAGCAGAAAGTATTGTTAGGGATTTGCATATGTCATAAAAAACAAGCATATTTTAGGCTCTAACTTTACTTATTTTTGTAAGAGAAATGATGAATGTTAGCAGATACCCTATGGAGGATAAAAATATTCATATTTCTACCCTTTGTGATTTTGGTGGTTCAGGTGTGACCTTTAAGATAGTATTTTAGTGTTGCCAAAAGGATGCCATGTGTCTAGAGAGGTTGTCATCTCAATAAGGTACACACCTACAACGTCCATGGCATCGGTGCTGCATATTGAGGCAAACTGAGTTTCTTCACTAAGAGCCACAAAGTTGAATAAAAGAATTTAGCTGCCATTCTGCTTTAACATTCTTTATTGCCATGTAGAAATTGACTACTTATAGTTCAAGTTAGTAATAATCTTTAACATTAGCATCTCTTCAATTGAACTAAGAATTAGTCTGAAGCAACAATTCAAAGGAGTACTATAATGAGTTAATTATATCAAATGCCTAATAACAATTAATGCTAAGTATTTCATAAGAATCATAAATGTCAGAGACAGAGGTTCCTGATGTTTCCATAGGTCTAGTCCCATTATTTAGGTGTGGAAATTAATACTGAGAGGTAAGATGAATACGACAGGAATACATGACCAAAGAACTGCCCAAAGTGACCCTCCAGGTGTTTTATACCACCTGCAGAGAGCCCCAATTTCTTCTGAAGAACCAAGGCCAAATAAAAGTCTATGAAATGGACACATAAACCATAGAAAGACAACATATATTCCTTACACTATTCTAATTCTTTCTAAAAGTAGGTAAGATACAAATCATATAGAAATACATAATGTCCACATATTGCATAGACCAAAATAAAAATCTCAAATTAAATACTTTTTTACTATATTAAATCTCAGAAGGCTTGAAAAATCTGAATTTTGTTTAATTAATTATGTACTCAATTCATTGAATGCAACACATATTAAGTTTAGTGTGTTGCAAGAGAGGTAGTATAACATAGTGATTTAGAACTCCAGATTCAGAACCAGAGTTCCAGGGTTCAAGTCCAAGGTGATATAAGTTTCTGAACCTCAAAAAAGGTGTGGAACTTATTCTCTTATTTTATTTTTTCTAAGATGGGGTATGTACTGGTATTTATCTCATAGGGCTATTGTGGGGAGTAAAAAGCAGATGTATAAGCATAGTACGTATTACTCGTGAATATACAAATATGTATTAATACAGAGTAAATAATCAGTTAGTTGTTTGGTTTTGTTATTTAGAAGGATCATTATAATCAGTTATTAAAAGGCTATATTTAAAGAAAAGAGAAAAATATTTACATTACCTTATTGCTATATTTAATGAACATTATTAAAATAGTTTTTTGTAGTTTGAAAATATGCATCATTTTCGGGAGAGAAATAGTTGACCAAATTGATTAGTGGTGTTTACCTGGCTTATTCTTTTTGATCTCCACAAAATAAAAATTATAGTACAATAAGAAATGAAAAAAAAAATACAAACACACACATTTCTTATATAGTGGAAAAAGTTTTGTCATACTGCTTTCCTGGAATGCTTTGCCTGTAAAGATAAACTGTACATTCTGTTGCAAAAAAATTTTCTGAAGCATGGGTCACATTATTCAAAGGAAACTATATGTGAATATAGGCTGAAAGCACCCCACAATAATTGCCATGTTAATAACGACTGTATCTATAGCTATAACATGCAATATTTAGTAGCTGTGATTTGGTAGATTAATAATAGAAAGCTCTAAATGAAACAATTAGGTTTTTAACAAAGGGAATGTATTTCTGCATTTTACACCATAACAATTTCCATAGATGGTGGCAATTTACAACAAAGATTAATAATACAAATTTGAGTTTCCTGGAAGGGGTCCACATACAGTGTTTCTTTGCCACATAGTTCTTATGAACAATAGGCAACTATTCATTACTTTTATTGTGTATTATTATTATTTCAGCTTAAGACAGGGACAGCAAGACCCTCCAAACTGGATATGGTCTAAGAGGCTTAAAAGAACAATGCCTCCAAATGATCCTTATTGTATATCAGAAGTCACAGTATGTCCAAGGAGAGTTTGTAGCTGAAGGTGGGCTGGGAAAGAGCCCCAGGGGAAAGTTGAATGTCGTGTCACCCACTGACATACAATTACAAGGCTTTGAATCTGTTCCATGACACAATCTATGATGATTACACTACTCAGAGAAGCCAAAGACAGATGAAAATGCTTAATTTGCTTGTTCTCAAATGTGGCAATTTGCCAAATGAATGAAACTGACTTTATAAAATGTCAAGGTTGTCTTTTAGTTTCAAATCTGGATTGCAAGCATATCATAGATTCCAGTGTTTGAAGCTATAATGAATTCAAACTGAAGTACATGAGATGCTGCATGGCTTCAGTCCTGTAAAATCAGGTCAAAATAAACAGTAGAGTTGGCCAGTACAAAGGTTTAACTAATGGAATAAGAAAATCTCAAATCCTGCTCATCCAAGATTATCTTTAAACACTTGCATGTAAAGTCATAGAACTGTAGTTTATCCAATTATTTCTTTCATTTCTGCAGGTTTAAACAACATATTACATTGTTTGAGTATCACATGAATACTTTGAGGCAAACACAGAAAGAAAGACTAACGTTTCTGTTTTACATGACAGAAAAGTCCCAAAATTTCAAGGGGAAAATCTGCAGACCTCACTGGTGGTGGTATTGGTGTTGGACCTAGAGAAGCTGGAGAAAGCAAGAATTTTGTGGTTAAGTCTAGAGGATCATTTCTGGACTGTAGTAGAACACTAACTGCCCAAGTTCACACAGTCTATCAGTGGCAAAATTGAAGCTTAAATCTGGGCCATCATACGTCTGTTCTAATGTTCTCTGTGTAACACTGCCATGTTCAAATAGACCCAGGGTTCAGAAGGTGGCTACTCTTTGAAATGTGTTCTCCAATGTTAGCTAGCATGGTTGGGTCCAGCTGGAAAACATTTTTTTCTATAGAGATTCATCCATATAATTATTAGGGTCTTGGAAAGACATCTGGGAAGTATGTATATGATAAGACTGCATGAAATTAATCTATGATATTATTTTAAAATACACTTTGCAGAGTTCAAAAGAATAAATGAGACATAGATTTCTCTTTGTAAAACCAATTGTTTTGGATAGAAATGAAAAGTGTTGAAGGTACTAGAAAATGCAGCTTTTATATTTGTTAAAATGAAGGAATAAATTAAGTGTAGAAATAGAAAATAGGACATATATATGTGATCTTGTCATTCAAATAACTGTCACCTGATTGATTCCTAAAATTCTTGAAACTAAAGGGTGGACACCTGACATTCATCAGCAGGTAGAGTTTTCTTATGAATCATAAAAAATGAAGTCTCCAAATGAAGGCCTAGCAGTGATGATGGGAACAGATTAAAACTGCAGTAACTGACTCTTAATTGTAATCACCTAGCAGGTGTCTTTTCTTTGCATATAATTAATTTAATTTTTTTTGAGAAAGAAAAAGGCTAGAAAATTCTGATTATTGTTTTTAAACTTAGACCAACAGTGAGTATCTAAACCAGAGGTTGGGGAAGCCGGGATGGCTCAGTGGGTTGAGCGCTCGCTTTGCAGTGCCGGGGACCGAGGATCGAATCCCCGCCCAGCCCGTGCGGACCCATGTGCTGAACTGGGGAGCTCCCCCAGTTAAGTTTTCCCTCTGCCTCTGTATCTCTCTCTTTCTCTCTCTCTCTCTGTCAAAACCAAAAACAAAACAAAACAAAACAAAACAAACAAACAAACAAATAAAAAAAGATGTAAACCAGAGGTTGATGACATTTTTTTTCTGTAAAGAATCAGATGGTAAATATTTTCAGCTTGGGGGGCCATATGATTTCTGTTGTAATAATTTAAATTTGCCATTGTAACTCCAAAGTAGCCATAGACCCTATGTAAATGAATGAATGAGGCTATTAAAAAAACAACAACAACTTTATTTGGAAAATAAGAAGGAGACCCAATTTTACTTACTGGCCATAGTTTTGCAGCCTGTGGTCTAATTATTAATATTGATTCTTACTAATACTACAAAAATAAAGTACTGGCAATAAGAGCATCTTTATTTTTCTTTTGTGCTGATTATTACCCTTTTAAATGTCTTATAAATGCCGAACTTATCTATAGATAAAGTAATTGGAAAGCCTACTGAATAGATAACAGACAAATATTTACTGTCTCCATTTTCTTAAGGTGGTACTAGAAATGCAGTTTTTAAAAACATATACGTTGGAGGTCACCAACCCCAAACATTATTTTTATTCTAAATATGTGTCATAATTAGTGAAACTCTCCCTATTACATTTATCTGAATATATAGTAAATATTTAATACGATGTCATTTTTATAAAAATTGGTAGTTTTACATCCTACTTAGAAAATGGAATAATACTCATATGCAGTCATAAGGCAAGAGCTAAAACACAAAAACAAAAAACAACTATGTTTGTGAATTAATGTGCAATATATAACTTTGTATATAAATACACTTCTACTCACAGAGTTGTAGCAATTATCTATCTGGACAAGTGGCAATTCCATGAGATCTTTCTTTTCACCTAATTAGACAAAAGTGTTGCTAAAATTTTTATTTAAAAAACACTGACATGTTTTCTTCATTTAGAACAGCAAAAAACAAAACAAAAAATAAACAATCATCTTAAATCAAAATATAACTAAAGACATGATCCTAAAATGACAGTGTAGGGAAAGCAAGAAGGGCTGAAACCCTGTATTTCAGGGTCTAAAGGGCTTATTACTCTAAGTCTGATTTCGGCCAAATGCTTCCCTACTCCTTCTCATCCATTTTTCAATTCGGCATTCCCTTGTATTGCCAAAGCAGGTGCCTTGCTCGCTAAATAGCAGGGGTATGTGTTTCCAAAGGTCCCACAGGGAATAATTCATCATGCAAGATTACTTCATGACTAATGATGATTCCTATAAACATTCAGGTGCTATTTGACTGCCTGGTTGGTGGTGGTCCAACCTGGTGACAGTTGCCATGTGTTTTATCTCATCTCGCCTTCCACATTCTCGACATAGTCTAATAAATGCTGGAAAGCAGCTCTGGGATGTTATAAGAAATAAAATGATGAATAGAAGCTATCAAATAAAATTACTACAAATAAAACATTGAGCATAGGACTTTGTCATCTCTACTTTTATCAGTGACAGAGGAGGTCTTTTTGAAGGTTTATTCTAAACCTAAAATATTGGCTGCTGGACACTATAAAATAACAAAGATCTTACTCCAGCCAAGCTCATGATTGGGGATGTAGGTGGGGAGGAGGAAACTTTAAAAATTAATTTACTACTCTAGCTAAAACTTCAAAGGTACAGATAGTAATGCATGCAAAATGCTGTGTAAAGTGTAAACAGTGTGTGAATATGAGGTGTTTTTATATTACTATGACACTGAAACTATATATATTTTATTAGATAATCATTTTAAACAACCTAAGTTTATCTTTTAAAAGTTTAATGACTGGCCTTAGTCATTTTGAGCTCATTCAGCAGTATCAGCAAAAGAGCAAACACATAAAGCCACTGTGTTTCTGACCTAAGAAAATACCAAGTATATTTTAGTGTTAGCATGTAAAACAGAAGAATATATAATTTAGAACAAAAATCACTTAAACTGAAAAATAATTTTTCTTCTAGCATATTTAAAGTAAAAAACATTTTGGTAGTAAAAATTTGAATTCTACACAGTTTCCAGAAATATATATAAAGCTGTAATATAGTTTAGGTTGCAGATAAATTGTTTGGAAATACTTTATTATTAATTGTTAAATTTATTGGGGTGACATTGGTTGGCAAAAATTGCATAGGTTCCAGGTGTACAATTCTACAGTACATCGTCTTTGTAATGCATTATGTGCTCACCACCCAGAGTCAGTTGTTTTTTCATTACCATTTGATGCCCCCTCCCTCCTCTCCCACCCGCCTTCTCCACTACCATCAGGTAACCACTAACCTATTGACTGTGTCCATGAGTTTTTATTTGTTTGTTACTTTCAGTTTTATATTCCACCTATAAGTGAAGTCATGGTTCTCAGTTTTTTCATTCTGACTTATTTTGCTTAGTGTGATGATCTCCAGCTCCATCCACATTGTTGCAAATGGCAGTATTTCATCTTTTCTTATCTCTGAGTAGTATTTCATTGTGTAAATGTACCACAGCTTCTTTTTCCAGTCATTTATCAAAGGGCATTTTGGATGTATCCATGACTTGGCCAGTGTGAACAGTGCTGGGATGAACATATATCTTAGTAAACTAAGATTGTCAAGTTTTTTAGGTAGATACCCAGGAGAGGCATTGCTGGGTTGTACGGTAATTCTATTCTTAATTTTTTGAGGAACCTCCATACTGTCCTCCATAGTGGTTATACCAATTTATGTTCCACCAGTAGTGCATGAGGATTATTTGGAAATATTTTAATCAAAGTGGAAACATTACTCACCATTAAATACTTATGACATAGAGCAGAGTCTGGCAACCATGCAAGCAGATAAAGAAAAGCAATTTTTGTTTTCTACTGTTTAGCAAATCAATTTGTGTTTTTCTATGTGACTAAACTTCACATGCTCACTGTTTCTTCCCTCTTTCCATATAAACTTTGAAACTGCTAAATTTTGTAAAACTTCATAGTAAATAGAAAGATTGCAGTTAAGAACACCGATTTAAGAGTTAGACTACCTGTGGACCCTGGCTCTCCTATACCAGCTACATTATCTTGAGCAAAGGACTTAGAATCTTTGTCTCTCAACTGCTCCAAGTGTAAGCTATAGCGCCTACTGCCTGGGATTACTGTGAGCATTAGAATTAATGCTTGTAAAGATCAGCAACAGTTTCTGCCACATAGGATATGTTCAACAGTTATTATATGTTAATATTATTTCTTTATAAATATATATACAAGCTTTGAAAAATATATAGTGTCAGTACTTGGCAGCTCTGATGAGTTGCTATGTTGCAGCAGACTTTAAGTTCCACACAGACTCAGTGTCTGCATCTGTCACAGCAACTCCTGAACCCGGCATAGTACCTGATACATAGGATGCATGCAGACCTGTGGAATGCATGAACAAATGGATGCATTAATGAACCTGACTGACCTCAGGGCCACAGGAAATCACTGCACTGTTTCTTCTTTGATCAGGAACAGCCAAGAAGCTTCTATGAAATAAGTCCAGCTTCATCTCATTTGCCTTCTATGACTGTGTCCCACTGGTTTTGGCCTCAAAGACTTTTCCTAATATTGAATAAATGTCCTGGTTTGGCATCTAGCCTATTTTTTGTTGATTTTCACAGCCAAGTGTGAGAACTTGGAATAAGTAGGAAATGGTTTAAGATATATGTGCAGACCTCCAGAATATTAATGCTAATTCTAATAGCACCTATGTGTATATACTCCTATATGCTAGGTGTATAAATATATACACTCATTTCATTCTCATTCAAATTCTGCAAGGTTACTATCTCCACTGTACAGAGAAGAAATAAGTGCTGAGATCCTACAGTTCAGTTAAGTATCAATCACCACTAATAGCTAATATTTATTGAATGCTAAGTGCCAGATACTCTTCTAAGCCCTTTTATGTGTGTGCATTCATTTGCAACACTATGAGGTAGGTACTGTTATTATAGCTGGAGAAACTGAGGGTAAGAAAGATTAAGTAGTTTGATGCAGCTCACACACCTAATAAATGGCACAGCCAGAATTCAAATCCAGGTAATTTCACCCAGAATCCACATACATAACCTCTATAAGTGAGGATTGCCATTAAAGGGTCAGTAGTAAGACCTATTTCTGCTTTATTTTAAAGCCTTATTTTGTCTATCATGGTGAAATTCAACCTTAATCTCATTTTGTTATAGACTTTAAAAATGTATATTCCCTTTTCTCCTCTGGGGATAAAATCTTTGCAAAGGTAATTTAGATACTGGTTGAATATAAAGATGAGGTCATATTGTTTATTATTTTTGTATGTTATTATATTTATTGTTTTAAAATTTAATCTGAAATTAAATCATGATAGCTAAAAATTTCACCACAGTAAGCATGATGGCATTTTCATGTGGCATTTCCAGCAATACCCTATCTAATGTTAGAAATGACTGTAGTGTTCATTAATAGATTATTTTAATAAAGAAACTAAATAAGATTAGTATATTGCAAGAAGTTGCCCATAAATTGTACCTTTTACTTAATCATTGTACTTGGTAGAAAACTCTCTCTGCTCCATTTCTATTTATCACTGCCTTGCTGACATATGATAATCTTTATTTACAAATGTGAAACTGTACAATAAAACCCCCTTTTTATGAGAATGCTTAACTTCATTCATAATGCTTAGAGTTTAGGTTAAGTGATAATATGGTTTAGTTAGAGATTAACAGCTTCATGAGGGATCACAAGAAACTAAGGAAAATAAAGTAATACTGTGGTTATCAAAAGATCAAAATCCAGTAGACAATCTAGCATCCTGAGTTTGAAAAAGGAATTTACATATTCAGTTAAATTTTTTATTATTTAAAAATCAAATTAATTAATTTAATATTTAATTTTTACAGTAAATAAGCTAATTTTTACAGTAAAATTAGCTTTTGAGTAAATTCCAAAATTAACTTTAGTATATTGGAAGAGGGGACCTTTCTTAGCTAGAAAATAAGGTTAAATGTGTTTTAAATTAATATCCCAAAACATTCTTTAGTATGATATGGGAAATGATGTAATGTTCCTTCCAAATTGTCACTATTTATACTTAAGGTTGATGAAAGCAGGTTAGGAAAATCCCAAGTTACCAACTATGGACAAGAATTTCCCAAGATAGGAGTGCATAGCACAATAAGGTAATTAGAAATTTGATGTAAATTAAACATTTACATTAAATTTTACAACCTGAGAGAGTAGTCATTGTTATTTCCACTGTGCAAATGAGGAAACCAAGGTTTTGAGATACTATGTAACTTCCAAATGGCTCCACAGCTAGTAAGGGGTAGAACTGGCATCTGTTCCAGGCTCTGCTTACTCAACAGCTTCTATTGTTTATGCCACATTATATTGTGCTGACACACCAGGCAACTTCATTCATTAATTATGTAAATAATAACAATAATCAAGCATAAATCACATAGTATAAAACATGCTACGTCTTTGAGATGTGAAAATAAAACAAGACACTCTAGTTTCTGTCCTCCAGTTTAAATCTAGGAAAAAAGGAAGCTTCAGAAATAGACACTTACAATGCAATATAATCAGTGTAATGATAGACTGATTGGACTTAGGTGTGAGAGGATGGATGCTGAATAAGCTGTCTTACATAAGGAGTTGAAAAACTGTTCAGGTAGACCACAGGGAAAAATATATTCCAGGCAAGGAAAATAACTTACTTAAAAATAAGAAACATGATTTTAATCATTTCTATACCTACATTACATTAAAAACTATAAGTTCACACTGATAACTCCAATTCACCATGAAGTTCTCAAACAGTGAAAAATTGTCTTTTCTAATCCTTGGTACATCACCTTTTACTCAGTTTCTTTGCATGTAGTCAATCCCCTAATCTCATTGGGCCAACACCACACCAAGTTCCTGTTGAGCTACTGTCTGGCTCTACCCCCGTGCCATCCATATGTGGATTCTGGTTGCCAAAAGAATGCTCTTCTACTCACAAAAGTCAGCTAAAAGCGCTTTTACTGTATTAAAAGGAAGAAATTAAGGAAGTCAGGAAGATAGGCAGATTACTTACTATTTTGTTCTTTACAATACTCATAATGCTATGATATATTGCTATTATTCTTTCTACTTTGTAGATTGGACAAATGGGGCACCTAATGACCAGAGAACTTGTCTATGGTTACACATTTAACTAGGGCTTGGATTCAAATCCAGTATTGTGACTCCAGAGCACACAAAGATTAAAAATTACTGTAGAAATGTTTTAGAAGCTTGGGTTTGAAAGAGAAAAGTGAGAGGAGACAGGGAAGCTTGTTAGGTCTTTTTGAGAATGTCTTAAAGAATAGTAAGAAAGAAATCACTTTGACATCAACTAATTTGTTCTCAGAGAGAAATCAAATAAAGTGTTTTACTAGCAATATGAAAATGGTAGTACAGTGTTCCCTCGCCACTTCGCGCTTCATGGTTTGTGGCTTCAGTGCTTCGCGGGTTTCCCCAAAACATTCATCAAAAAATAAAAACGAAAAAATACAACCATGTCGGCAGCCACATGGCGGAAAGGAGCGTTGTTTCATGTTGATGCGCGAGAGAGAAAGAGTCTCCGAGGGAGCCTAAAGCTTCTACGAGTCACGTGAGCGCCTCTCCTCCGCCACCCACACAAGGCTCTTCGCCTCTCTCAGAAAGCAATGTTGATTCATGTTTATTACTGTATAAGGTTTTGTCATTCACCTTATTCATTAGCACTGACACGTTTAAGTAAATACGTATACTGTTGTAATTTTTGTCTTAAATGAGTAAAGTATGAATACTGTTTACATATTTAAAACATTCTTGTACCCGCATACACGAACATTCTTAGGGGCCAATCCTACTTCGCGGCTTTTCAGCTTTCGCGGAAGGCTCTGGTCCCCATTAACCGCGAAAAATGAGGGATCACTGTATATTTCATTGTAAAAAGCTACCTCAGGATGTAAATAGTGTCATTTTCCTCATTTTACAAAAAAATTAGGAGAAATTAAGTATTTTGCCTAAAGTCACATGGCTGGAAAGTAGCAGACACAACATCTGAATCTGTGAATCTTTCATTCTAGTGTCCTAGATCTTTGCCAGGGGGCTTTAAACTACATGGTATTTCAGATTACTTGTAGTTCAAAACTGTATTTTTTAATGAGTCTGAATGAACTGTAGCTGTGAGAACAGAGAAGAAAGATGAAAACTGAAGAAGATCACATTTTGTAGAAATGAATGGTTTGATTGTCAGAGTTCCTATTATTCTATTATTAAGATGAAAACCAGCAAAAATAGTAGTAAGAGAGGAATAGGAAGGAGAGTAAAGACAGCAGTAGTTGTAATAGTTTTAGAAGCTATTGTGAGGTGTCTACTACGCACCATGCATCACTTATATTATTATATGTACTAATTCATTTGCAATCCCATTTGTGGAAGGGATTCCTATCTTTTTAGATCTGAAACTGATTTTAAGTACTAATTATTTTTATGCAGGCCTCTGGCATTTGCGATGAGATGGGCAAGAAAAATTTTTCTTTCTTTTCAAATTCTCCCCACAAAATGACCTTTAGGACTCTGGTTCAGTTTTAATGGCAGGCAGGATACAGCTGCTCACATCAATTTCAAACATCCATGAATTGTTATTGTTTTCTTTCTCCATTATTATTCAGACAATCAATAAGTATTTAGCTTCTTTAGTAAATAAGTCAATGATTCCAGAGCCTTCACCATTATTAGAATTTCCTCTCGTTTGTATCTTTCTGGTAATGAGGGAATGAAAAACAATCATATGGCTTTCCAGAAACAGCACCATTAGTTGTATAAAAGGAGTATCACTTTCTTTTTCATGGTGCAATACCTTTTTGCACACCACTCAAAATAGTTTTTTTTTGTGTGTGCGCATGTGTGTGTATACTATAATAAAATTGTGATTAATGGCATATTACAACTTTTTCTTTTAATGATCATTTATTTATATTCCCCCTTATATATCTCTATTTTTTCTCTCCATAGCAGAGATGAGGGGAAATATGTATTAGCATAGACTAAACATAATAGAACTTCCACAGTATGCTTAGGAGAAGCATAAAATTAATATATATTTTTTAAAATTGATTTTATTGTTTTTGACAGAGAGATAGATACAGAGAAAGAAGAGGCAGGTCCCCGAGCAATCTCCAGAGTTGCACATCATTAATTTTTTGACATAGTTTTATTCCATAGCTGGGTGTGGAGTGGCACAGGGCAGGAACCTGGCCAGAGGCCACGAGCCAAGTTCCAAACCAGGGGCCTCCTACATGGAAGCTAGCCCAGGAAGGAACTGACCCCCCCCTCATCCCCCCATGGGAAGCATACTACAGTTTAGCATATGGGTCCACACTGGCTGGGACTGGGACTGGGACTTGATCCTCAGACCTCAGGGCTACAAAGTAAGCGCTCAACCCACTGAGCCATCCTGGCATCTCCTAAAGTAGATATTTAAACACAAAGTTTATTCAAAGAAAATTTTGAATGATAACGGAAGTCATATGTGGGATGCAGTTAGCTTTTGCTGCTATAAAACTTATCTGAAAGCCAATTGTTTAACATATAATCATTTATATGTTTCCCTATTTGTGGATCAGTGATTTGAGTTGACTTCTGCTGGGCAGTTCTTTTGGTCTAGGACTGGCTTATTTGATCTGAGGTAGTCTCATTAATGAATCTTAGAGCAGCTGTCTTGTTGGCTTTAGGCTGGCTGTTTCTAATGTCCTTGGCCATGAGAGCTGGGATGACTGGGGTCTATGTTGATAAGGTTTCCCACCTTCCAGCAGGATATGCAGATATTCACATGATGACGAAATTCCAGAGCAATATGAAGTCACACCTCAATGGGCAAGTGCTTTTAATGTTTATTGTTTCACGTCACATTTTCAAACTGTGTCAGGTTTTCTATAACCTCTTGGCTAAAGCGAGTCTCAAGGCCAAGCTCAGAGACAGTGGGGAAAAGCAACCAACAAGTGTGACAATAAAAGGGATGTGGGAACATATTTCCCATATCAAATATGGCAAATTTGTGAAAGTTGCTTACAATGTCGGATATGGATATTTCATTATGTATAATGATAGGTAGCAATATTTCAGGAATTATGATCAAACCTCATTTTACTAAAATCCATGACAGAGAAGTAATTTTATTTTAAAACAAAATCTTATTTTTGTTATCTTTGAGGGAATCTCTTATTAAAAAAATAGAATGTTCTAAGAACTGTCAAGAATATAAGTAAGTTATAAGGTATGACATTAACCTGAAGAATTGTATAATCTTTTTAGACCAATGAGAACTATAAACCTAAGCAAATGTGAAAATAGACAAGAAAATTTAGTAATGCAATGTTTCATTAATTCATTAAAAGTGAATTGTCATGTGGATATTTCTAGGAAAATAATTATGTTTTTCTCTATTGCCTTTCGAAATTAATAATGTTGTGTCTATTTGATACTAGATATCTGTATCAATCATGACCTAGTCAAGCACTTTTAGGAAATTTAAACATGCAAAATGAGAAGGCAAACAGAGAATGATTGAGCAACCATAGATTAGCCAAATCTACTATTCGGGGTTAAAGGTACAAAAGCTGGGGATGGTATATCTTAATCTAGAGGCCTGGTCTATCTGGAAAGAGCTAGAACCATAGCAGGTACTGTGAAATGAGGAGAAAGAGATATCAAAGAAAACATTTCCAAAAAGATTGAAAGAGTGGGACCAATATCCTGGCTTTTTCATGTTTTCTGGTCTCCAGTCTCCTACCAATGCTTCCACTTGACAAAATGTAGCTAATTTGGCAAAGGTACTTGGGAAACTGTAGAAAAGGGGGTAAGGAATGGATGTGAGAATGAATTCCTCTACTTAGACTGCCACAGAGGTAAGGGAAGGAGAACAGGATTTTCTTACAGGAAAAATAAAAGAAGTGAGAAGACAAACATTTTCAAATTCTGAGATGCAAAATAGACTGGTGCTGCAAGATGAAATTCTTATAAGCCAGGCCAGTGTCCTAAGAGGTTTTCCAAGTTCCATTATCTTCTCCCTTTAGCAGATTGAGGGTCAAGCCTTGAAGACGAAGCCTTAGCATTCTCTAGCAGAGTAGAGATAATTACACCTGTTGTCTCTTATGATTTAACTATGATGTTGAAGTTGAAAATAAGGAATGTAAATCAGAGAGCAAGTATCACTGAAAGAAAAGCTCATCTCATTCCTGACATGACCCCCCTCTGGAGACGCTGGGAGAAAGCTCAGAAAACAAGGAGTCAGAACATATACAGACAATCGGTGCCTTGACTTATTAATAGTGAGCTTTTCTGTATTCCTCATCCCCCTCAAACTGCCCCCCGCCCCAAGGGATGTTGAGGTAAAGCCCAGAAGTGGCTAAGAATCTGGTTTGAAGACTGCCAGAGAGAGCATTCAAATAGAGGTGAAGTCTGCTGAGTACACCTGCACCAGGGTCAGAGTGAGCCAAAAGAGACTCAAGAACTCTTCTGAGCACCAATGAAGGACAAGATGAAGAAGCATTTATGAAAGTATGGCATTGTTCCAAACCCAAACCTAGAGAGATATACACCCATTATATGCAAAGAACATTATGAATCAATTTAGTGGGAAGAGGACAATGTTTTGAATTTTTTAGCTTCCTAATAATTTTATAGTTTAATGTAACTAAATTATTACCTCTTCTAGATTAATTTTGTATAATTGAATTTTCCATTAACTACAATAAATGCAGAAATCACAATGATACTAGTATTCATATGGTGTCTTCCAGAAAGGGTAATCCTGACTTTGGCATCATAATTCTATCCTAGATTTCACTACTGAGCAACAGGTAAACTACGAGAAAACATCACTTGGCTCAGTGAATAGTCCTCTTTCCTCTAAAATGATTATAACATATATTGTTAGGATATTTATCACTAAGGTGAACTATACTCTGGACTTTGGATATAGACCTCCTGGATTCAAATTCTGGCTTGCTACTTATTTGTTCTTTGATCATGAGTGAGTTACTATCTTGGTCCATGTTTGGTTTCTCATATGCAAAATAAGTGCAAAAGTAATCATGACTTAAAGGGTTGTTATGAGCATTTAAAATTTTTATAGATATAAAATGCTTAACACATAATTAATAACCAATAAGTATTAGATCATATAAGAAGTTCTATAACAGTAGTACTAGTTCTAATACCAGAGTTTTAATTCGAATAATAGAAATAATTTTATGATAGAAATCATAAAATACTAAATTTAATTTAGTTTCTTTGTCTTAAATTCAAGAGAAGACACATTTTAGTAAAATCAGTATCAATACAAAGAGATACTCTGGGGAAAAAATTCTGTTTGTACCTTTCTTATCTCTGATATTTTAGACAGATACTTTGAGAATGGATATAAATGGCAATGTATGACACTTTCTAGAGCAGCGGTGGCCAACATTTCTGTATATAAGATCTACTTTTTATCTTAAAAGTGTGTCGCGATCGACTTGGTCATAGGCGTAGTCTAAGGGGGAAGAAGGGGTGTGAAATGCATACTATGTTTATACACTGTGTTTCAGTATAAGGTGCATTCCAGTGAGGTATGGGTAGATAATAAGTAAAATATATGTTCAAAACTGTTTTTTATTTTTTAAATCACTTATTAAGTTTTCGAGATATAGGCTCATGAAGAAAATAAATTTCCAGACCCAACTTTTGATAGCAGCATTCTGTACATGCGGTACCTAAAAAATTCGATTTTCTGACACTTTTTCAAGATAGATTTTTACTAACTTAAAATGCAATTTAATTTTTTTATCAACTGCAATGTATAAGTTG
>PVKE010034767.1:0-17230 GCA_004027555.1 Craseonycteris thonglongyai
CTCACTGGAGTGAGACCCCAGCCCAGTTCTTGCCCTGTGCAGCCCTGTGCCCACCTGTGAAATGAAACTATGTGGAAAAACTGATGATGTGCAACTATGGGGACTGTTCTGGGCCCTCCCCCTTCTCTCTGTCTCTGTCTCTGTATCTCTCTCTCTCTGTCAAAAACAATAAAAATAAATCTTTAAAAAAAATAAATAAATAAAGATGGTGACAGCAGAACATTAAGCAACCATGGGACACTTTTGAACAGGAAGCCCTGTGTAACTACACAGCTCTCAGGGCTGTGAAGCAGGCCTTACTTTCACCTCTGAATAACTAGGTTCATTGCTCAAACTTTTGTCCTTTGGGAAGATTCCCCCTATAGCTGAAGGTATAGCAAAGAGGAATTCATTTGTCTCCTTCACAGCAAGACAAGGCATCCTTAAATGAAGCTTGGGCTTTCTCCCCTTCCATTAGCTTGCTGGGCACCTTACATAATGAATAGGTATGATCTGAGTGAGAGACATCAGTATACAACAGTAGTAGGTGACATTGGTGTTTGAGCCACCTATTTATACTTATACTATTACTTATTATTATACTTATACTATTTGGACCTGCTTAACACTGATCTGGGATATATAACATCTAAATAATGATGGATTTGCTTTTTGGCCTGGCCAAGCTGATGATTTTGTGGATCTGCCAGTACCCACTTCATGATGGGCAGTTCTAGCCACATGGCCACCTGATAACTTATGATCAAGAACTCAGGAATTACTCTTCTGATGCTGTAGAATTCTTTATTACAGATGGCCTGGTCTTCACCAGACCTAGAGGTCTTCCCTGTGACTCTCCTGTTGGGTCTTTCCCAAGGCTCCCCACAGCATCTTTCTCTCTGATGGGATCTGCCTAATTATTTGGCTCCAGAGGCAGGGCTACTCATACTGCAGCCTGGACCTGCAGCAGAGTCTGCTCTTGTTCCAGAAGTCACTTAAAATAGCAGCCTTCCACATACTTGATAAGTGGATCAGAACAGTGTATATTATATTCTTCCTTTTAAAACCCAAATAAGAACAGAGGCACAAAAATGGGAAAAACAGAAGGCAAATAGTAAAATCACAGAATGAAACCAACCATCAATAATTTGTGTAATAATTAGATGTAAATATACCAAACTGCCAGGTAAAGGGCAGGCAGAGAGTCTCAAATGAATTAAAAAGCAAGACCCAATTATATGCTATAATTACACTTACTTTATTTTATTTTTTTTATTGTTAAATTTATTGGGGTGACATTGATTGGCAACAATCTACACTTACTTTCAATATAAAGATATAAATAAGATGAAAGTAAATGGATGGATAAAGGTACACCAAGCTAACAGTGGGTGTAAGAATCTGCAGTAGCTTTATTAATATTAGAGAAGGGAGACTTTAAGAGAATGGGTGTTACTCAAATTAACGAGAGAAATCCACATGGATAAAGAATCCATTTGTTGAGAAGTCATAACAATATTTAGTAATGGGACTTTATAAATTTAAGGAAAGAACTGACAAAAAAGAGAATAACTAGAGTAATCTGTAATAATCACTGAATATTTTTACACCCCACTCCTATCAGTGGATAGATCATCTGGATTAAACAGCAAGGAAATATATAGACCAGAAGAACATTATCAACTACGCTGATATAATTGACATTTGTAGAACACTAAACTCAATAGCTGTAGCACTCACATTCTTTTTCAGCAAACATGGTACTTCCACCATAATAAACCATCTGTTCATCCATCAAACAATATTAATGAAATTTAAAGAACAGAGTATGTTCTCTGACCACAGTGACCACAATGGTAGGAAATTTAAATAGATAACAATGAGATATACAGAAAAAGCTCAAATATTTGGAAATTATACAACACACATCTAAAGAATCCAGAGGTCAAAAGAGACATTTCAATGGAAATTAGAAATTATTCTAAGTGAAATGATACTAAAAACTAAACATATCAAAGCTTGTGAGATATACTGAAGCTGTGGTTAGAGGGGAATTTGTAGCTTAAAACACTTCTATGATTAAAGTTGGGATTTGGTCACCAACATTCTCATGGCTTTGTGGTTACAGTGCAAAGTGTGAGCACTGCAGTTGACTCCTTTTCTTGGTTCCCTGCCTACATGCTCACCACCTCCACCACCCATATGGTAGCCCAGAATATCATTCTGAAGTACAAATTTAATTATGTCACTCCCCTGCTCTCAGCCTTCCCATGGCTCCCCATTGCTTTTGGGTGAAGTTCAAAATGGACCTTGACAAACTAGCCTTTTATGACCTTGCTCCTGTTCACCTCTACCCACTTGGGAAGAGCACCCATTTGCCAGTGTGCTCCATCCAGCTTCCTGAACTGTCCCTTGAGATGAATCTTGCTCTCTTTCTCTTTTTGACCCTAGAACTAGGGTTGCCAGATAAAATGCAGGACTCTCAGTTAAACTTGAATTTCAGATAAATCATGAATAACTTTTTAGTATGTCTCCAATATTGCATTGGATAAATGTCTATATTAAAAAAGTATTCATTGTTTATGTGAAGTTCAAATTTAACTGGGTGTTAAATTTTTATTTTTTATTTGCCAAATCTGGCAACCTTACACAGAACTAGCACATGGTGTTCCATCTGTCCATTCCCTGTTGTTTTTTTTTTGCATGGCTAACTCCTTTTCCTGTGTCAGGTCTCAGCTTAGAAATAACCACCCCCAGGAAGACATTTCTCCCTCCCTCTTTCTCAAGTGGAGACCACAGTCCTATTACTGTGCCTGAGTTGTGCCCACCAGTAAAGGTGGGTCTATTTCATCCACTGCTAACTCCTCAGCCTCTGGTGTATAGTGTCTAGCACTTGGTGGCCACTCAATAAATACTTGTTGAAGGAATAAGTGCTGGCCTAGGTCCTAGATCCAGAGATGAAGAGGTGGCCAACTTACTGCCTTCCAAGTCTGGGGCACCCAGTTTGAGGGGAGGGATGAGGATACATCAGTTACCTGTCACTGCAAACAAATCACTCCAAAAGTTAGTGACTTAAAACAACAGTAATCATGTAATTTGCTCATGAATCTGCAAAATGGGCACAGCTCAGCAGGGACAGCTCAGCAGGGACAGCTCATCTCTGTTCCATGCAGCATCAGCTGGGGCTGGAGGACCCACTTCCAAATGACTCACATGGCTGTCAAGTTGGTGCTATGTGCAGCTTCTCTATACATGTACCTCTCTATGCGGGGGGGGGGGGACTTGGGCTTCCTCATCACATGGTGACTGGGTCCCAAGAGCAAGTATCTTAAAAGAAAATGGAAGGTGCTAGTTTTTAAGTCCTGGATCCAGAAACTAGTATAGGATTATGTCCACCATATTCCATTGGTTAAGCAGCTGCAGAGTCCATATTCAAGAGCAGGGGGATGTAGACCCCATCTCTTAATGAGACAAGTGCTAAAGAATTTTGTAACTGTTTTAAAGCTACTATTAGGTACAATACTCACCACAAAGGAATTGAGATAGCTCACCATTTGCAGTTGGGATTGATTATTTTGTCATCCAGAGGACCATTTGAGAATGTCAAATAAATGGAGACATTTTTATTGAGGAAAAAATTCACAGAACATAAAACTCACCATGTTAACCATTTTAAAGTGTACAGCCCAGTGTTTTTTGTTTGTTTGTTTGCTTTAGTGTATTCACGACATGATGCAACCATTACTATCTAATTCCAAAATATTTTTGCAGTTTTGTTTGTTGCAATTGAAAGGGTGTGATGCTCCTGACATCTAGTGGGCAGAGGCCAGAAATGCTGCTAAAAAAACAGAATTAGCAGGTCCCAAATGTGAACAGTGTTGAGGTTGAGAAACTCTGCTTTACACAATTATAGCATCATTATTACATCTAAGGAAATCAACAGTTTAGTAGTATCACTCCCACTTGTCTCAAGAATGTCTTTTTAGCATTTAAATTTTGGGGAAGCCGGGATGGCTCAGTGGGTTAAGCGCTCACTTTGCAGTGCCGGAGACCAAGGATCGAATCCCGGCCCCAGCCCGTGAAGAACCATATGCTGAACTGGGAGCTCCCCCAGTTCAGTTCTCTCTCTGTCTCTGTATCTCTCTCTCTCTCTCACTCTGTCAAAAATAAATAAATATTAAATTTTAGTTCAGGAGGCAAGGTTCATGTATTGCATTTGGTTATGTCTCTTTAGTCCCTTTTGACACAGAAGAGTATTCTCTGTTCTCTGCCCTATACTTGCCTTTTTGCTTGTGTCATTGCTTTTTACTTTTGAGTTCGGGCCAGTTTTATAGCATCATATTCCAGATTTATCTGATTGTTTTTCAAGATTAGATTCATGTTAAACATTTTTGGCAAGAATACCACATTAGTGATTATTGCATCACACCAGGAAGCCCATAATATGAGGTTGCTGTGCTATTTATGATGCTGAAATCAGATGATAATGTAGTTCAGAAGATAGGGTAGGGAGGGAACATCAAATATATGGTAATAGAAAGAGAACTGACTCTGGGTTCTGAGCACATCTATACATAGATGATGTAATATAGAATTGTACACCTGGAACATATGTAATTTTTACCAGCCAATGCCACCCCAATAACTTTTAACAATTAAAAAAGAAGACAGGAACATGGTGTAGCCTCCCACATCCTGCACACCCAAGTGCGACATCCAGGCAGCAGCCCTGGTTGACGTAACCTTTCTGCAAAGTAAGGATAGCCTGGGGAGGATGACTCTCACCCAGGGGGAAATCCTCAGGCCTTCCTCCCTCCTCTTCACTGCCTCACCTTCAAGGGTCAAGGGGAAGGCCCCAAGAGCTGGGGGCCCCCTTTCCTATCCCAGGTTGGTTGGGAGGACTGAGACTCTGCTGTTCTTTGGTTCCCAGGAGGAAGAATACTGGAGGGCAGAAGTGGGCTCAGTCCTTTGAGCCTGGAGCCAGGAAGCTGAGGATGTGGCCCACTAGGAGTTGGGGGGTGGGGTGGAAGGCTGGAAACTGCAGGGCACATTAGCATTCCTATAGCTGACAACTGTGCAAAAGCTGTACTGAAAACCATTCCCTACCTTCCTCCTTTTGGGAGGCTCCCTCCACCTTTAGGAACCCCCCTCTTTTTATTGTTAAATTTATTGGGGTGACATTGGTTGATAACAATTACATTGTTTCCAGGTGTGCAATTCTACATTACATTGTCTGTTCTTTGCATTATGCGCTCACCACCCAGAATCAGCTCACTTTCTATCACCATATATTTGATGCCCCCTCCCTACTCCCCCCACCCACCTCCCCCCTTACCCTCAGGTAACCACTAAACTATTGACTGTGTCCATGAGTTTTTGTTTCTTTGTTACTTTCAGTTTTATATTCCATCTATGAGTGAGGTTATATGTTTCTTGATTCCTTCAGTCTGACTTATTTCACTTAATAAGATGTTTTCAAGGTCCATCCATGTTGTCACAAATGGCAGTATTTCATCTTTTCTTACAGTTGAGTAGTATTCCATTGTATAAATGTACCACAACTTGTTTATTCAGTCATCTATCAAAGGACACTTTAGTTATTTCCATGACTTGGCCACTGTGAACAGTGCTGTGGTGAACATTGGGGTACATGTATCTTTGCAGATTAAGGTTTTTGGATTTTTGGGGTAGATCCCCAGGAGAGAGGGGAACCCTCCTCTTAAATACCACATCCTCCAGGAAACCTACCAGGACTGCAGGAAGAAATAAATTATTCCTGCTCTCAAAGCAGGGAGCTGTACAGCATGGCACCCCGGACAGAGGGATGAGTCACATCCTGGGCAGAAGGCAGTGGGATGGCGTGAGATTTCATCACGTTACTCAGAATGATGTTCCGTTTTAAACTTATGAATTGTTTATTTCTGGAATTTTCCATTTATATTTTTGGAACGTGGTTGACCACTTGTAACTGAAACCTTGGAAAGTGAAACCTTGGATAAGGGGCGAGTAAAACATTCCCAGCACTGCAGAAGTTTTCCTCATTCCCTTCTCTCAGTTAATAATACCCCCAGAGCTAACCACTATTCACAGTTCTCATTCATTATTATAGTTTTGCCTGGTTTGGAACATCATATAAATGAAATCATACTATATTTACTATTCTGTGGCTGGAATCTTTCATCTGATATGTCTGTGAGATTCATCCATGTTGTTGTGTTCATTCATTTTTAAATTTTATTTTTTGTTTCCATTTGTATGAGTATGAATACTTGTATATCCTTATTTATGTATTTGATGGATTTTTGAATTGTTTCTAGTTTTCAGTTATTGTGAATATTGATGAAAACATTCTATACATGCCTTTTAGTAGACACTGCACTGATTTTTCTTGCGTTTGTTCCAGTGAAAGGTCAAAAGTTAAAATAAATGACTAAACTTCCCATTTACCTCTGACCTGTTCTAGTTATTTCATATCTTCACCCACACTTGTATTGTCAATCTTTTTAATTTTAGCCATTTTAGTCAGTGTATAGCAGTATCTCATTATGGTTTTAGTTTACATTTCTCTATGGATTAAATTTCTCTTGTGAAGCTGTACACGTTTCCACATGCTTATTGGCTACTTGGGAATCCTCTTTTGTGAGGGCCTGTTCAAGTTCTTTTGGAATGCTTTATATATTCTGCATGAATCCTTTTTTTAAAACTTTTTTTTTAAATATATTTTTTATTTATTTACTTTTGACAGAGAGAGAGAGAGAGAGAGAGAGAGATACAGATACAGAGACAGAGACAGAGACAGAGAGAGAACCAAACTGAGGGAGCTCCCAGCCCAGCACATGGTCCCGCAGGGCCGAGGCTGGGACTTGATCCCTGGTCCCTGGTGCTTCAAAGTGAGCGCCCAACCCACTGAGCCATCCTGGCTTCCCCATGAATCCTTTTTGAGTGTACATATTACAGTGTTCTTTTCCCATTTTGTGGCTTTACCTTTTTACTTTCTTAATTATCTCTAATGATCAGTTTTAATTTAAATGAAGTCTAATTTATCAACCTTTGATGGTTAGTACTTTCTGTGTCTTGAAGAAATTTTTGTCTACTCCAAGGTTATGAAGATATTGTTTTTTCCAGAACCTTTATTGTTTTACCTTCACAGTTTTGTTTCTGATCCATCTCAAATTAATTTTTGTGAAGGCTACAAGGTCAGGTAAAACAGATAGTCACTTGCTCCAACACTATTTATAGAAAATGTCTTTCTCCCACTTAAAGAAGCTTACATAATTTATTTCCAACCATTCTTCTTTTATATGTACTTAAATATTTACATTGCTTTAGCTGCACCCCATAACTTTTGATATATTGTATTTCATTTTCATTCAGTTTGAAACATTTTCTGGTTTCTCTTGTGATATCTTTGATTCATGGATTATTTAGAAATGTGTCTAAGAGCATAAGCTCTGGCAGCCAACTCAGCCCACAGCCTCGTGGGGGCTGAGCTGAGGGTAGATGGATCAGCTGCTTGCTTTTGTCTGTGTGTCCTCCTGGGAGCTCTGTGGGTGGGTGACACCACCCTGCCCCCCACACTCACACACATACCATCCTTCAGCTCTAAAACGTACCCTGAAGAAAGAAAAGCAAGTCAGCTTCTTCCTAGCTGAGATCAAAGTTGTCACTTAACCTCTGAGCCTCAATTTTCTATTTAAAATGGCGATGATGTTTAGTTCAATGTTCTGCTGAGAGTTAAATGTATGGGATGGGGATCTTGCTGTGGAGCATTGGATAAACGTATAGCATGTAAAGGAATGAGGCAAGAAGGAAAAATGGTCTCTACTCCAGATCTTGACACAAAGAATGGCTTTGGCCAGAGGTGGGAAAAGGGCCTGTTTCCAGGGCCTACAGGGGTAAAATTGGGAAGTGGCCAGTGAGACTAGTGAGACTGCTGGTGGTGGGGTGCAGGGCACTCCGTGAGTTCCTCCTTCCATGCTGGGCTGGGGCTTGGTGCCTGTGTGGTAGCTGTGCCCCATTGGGGCTGGTTTAAGTGGAAAGGCTATCCTTTCCATCCAATGCCCCCAGGCGATTGCTTCCCTATGGGACTCAACCCTTTCCCAGCTCCCATACCTCCACTGCCCAGGCCTGCAGCTGGAGGCACAGATGGGAAGGAGTAAATGCAGAGTCCAGAGAACCCTGGGAGCCACAGCTCTCTACTCTCTCCAGCTAACCCTGAGCTTACCTTGAACCTGTCAAAAGACAGGTACCAACTCACCCCTAGCCAGTGCCCTTGGAGGCGTCTCCTTGCCTATGTCCAGAGTTCCTACAGCCTCTGTTCTTACTTGCACAGAACACAAGGAGTGAGCAGGTTGGAGACCTGCTGAGACTCTAGCAGAAAGGGCAATTTCTAGGTCAAGAATCATTTCCAGGTAGTTCAATGGTGGTGCAAATATTTTTGTTCCTGGGGCTTTAGCTGAGCCATTGAACATCCTCAGGGAGTTCGGTTACTACTTTATATGATAGTGGATTAGGAATAATGCAAGGGACATCCTGGGCACCTTGTCCTCAGCCCAACAGTGCCATGCCTCTGTGGAGAGCTGTTGGGGACTCAAATTGCACTTCCCCAGAAACCCTGTAACATGCAGGGATCCTCTCATCACCTGGAATGGAACAAGCTCCTCACCACTTTGTGTGGGTTTCCTGTGAGTTTAGCGGCTGATATCCTGTTTTGGTCACGTTGACGGTAAGGGCTCACCGTGAGACAGACGGTCGGAGGCTGCAACATGCCCAGAAACTGAAGATACCAAGATTTTTAAGAAACAGAGAATTTCCCACACAGAAAAATGGGACCCGGCAAGAAGGAGGGTCTGGCTGCTGCTCCAGGTCTGGGGATTTGGACATTATGATTTGTGGTTGTCTTCAGAAGCAGCTGGGGCAGGAGTTTACGAGTCGGATGTCCTTTGCCACCCTGGAGAGGCCCATGCATCCAGACTACAAGTCATAACTTATGAGTTGGATTGGCAAGGACTATTTGTCTTTGTTAAGAAGTTTGACCTGAGCACTCCAGCCACAGCTCAGCTGTTCTGAGGACCCCAGTAAAGGGCCCATTTCCAGCACTGAAGGTGGGGAGGGAAAGGAAGTTAGAGCAAGGTCTAAGGAGAGAGGGTGTTTATGGGCCTTAGCGTCCTACAATCTGGGGGAGGGGTGTTCTGCCACTGGCTGGCCCTGCATTTGCCCTGCTCTTCCTAGCTTGATTCCAACCTACATTTTCATTGGCAATAGGCAAGCCCACACAGCTGTCTGGCCCTAGAATCAGGAGCTTCAGGTCACCAGGCCCCTGGTCTAACCTCAGGCTAGATGCCTTGGCATAGTGCTTGCTGGTAATGCAGTATGTGCACAATAAATAGTTCTTCAATGAATGGGAGGATGGCAAGTGCTGGCATTCATGCAGCAAACATGACTCTCTCATCTAGGATCTCCTGATCACAGTGGGCCCCCTCCAGCTGAGAGCTCAAGACACCAGTGTGAAGCAACCCCCATCTACCCAGCTCTTCTCGCGGATGGCTGAGGGGACTGAGCCATTTCAAGCAACCTCTGCCTTTTGGAAGTCCTACAGATGAGCCACAGGGCCAGTGGTAATGTGCTGGGGGGAGGACCTCAGTTTCAGAATGAAGCTGGATTGGAAGGGCCAGTGAACGAGTGCTTATGGCCCTGCTGCCCTCCAACCCCTGGACAAATCAGGAACAGCGCCCAGGAGGAGGGGCGGGTTCAAGCACTCCTCCCTGTCCTCACACTTGGTCTCTGGCACAGAGCATCCACGCTCTCCTCTTTCTCCTCCCTGAAGCCAGGGTCCCCAATGTTTGGGGTTTCCAGCCTCAAAAAGTAGGCTCTGTATCCCCCCCAGGTCTCCCAAATCCTTCACTCAGGACATGCCACACATTTTGGAAAGCCCTTTGCTAACAAGCATTGTCCCGGGAACATTAGGCCAGTTCCTGACCAGTAAAATCATCCACAGAGTGAATGTACTCCTAAGAGGAAGGGCCTGTAATAGACTACTAGAGGTAGGCAATTATGTTCATCAGGAGGAATGATAAACATAAGTATAGACAAACCCAAGGAAAATAGAAAGAAACGTAATTGTAACAAAATTTGATAAATTAAGCCAAAGATTGGTTATTTGCAAAAATTAATAAAATTTGATAAGCCAATAGATCACTTACAGATATATAGATAGAGCTATAACAAGAAACCCATAGGCCATATTTTGGGCCAATTCAGTGGAGGAAGAGGTGGGTGACACCTGCTAGAAGGCAGGAAGGTCGGGTGGGAAAGGGCATGAACGAATGTTGATTTCCTCCTCTGGACTCCATTGAGGTTTGTGAGTTGCTGGAGTGTTGCTTTGGTCTGAGTCTGTGTAGTTCTCAATCCTTTGCTGTTCCCATCCACTGTGTTTTGATGATTGGTTTTCTTGCCTGTCTCCCTTATTGGACCTGACCAGGGACCTGGGCTGCCCATGAGTGACTCAGCCCTTGTCCATCATTGTTCGTGGTGCTGATACACCTGTGTACACACACCCAGGTGAAGGCAACCAGTACTCTATAGGTGATAAAAAACACTGAGGGCCTGGATGGGAAAGGCCTCATCCCAGAATACAAAGAGCTTTCCTTCGCATGGGTGTTGATCAGGCCCCGCCAGGTACCCAGACTCCCCACCTCAGCTCACCCTTTCCAAAATCCACATGCAGTCCTTACTTTCCACCACCGTCTCTTCAGCCAGAATCTTCAAGGAAGAGGTCAGGGCACAAGTATTTGGGGAATATGCCTCAGGTATATTTGATGTTGCCCTTTCTATCTAGCCTCAACTGGCCTCACCAGGATGGGGGCACACCTAGGTGCCTGATACTTTTACCCTGCACCACTCTGAGAAGAGGAAGTCCTAGGGTGGGCCACTGGGTCCAGCCATAGCCTCTAGAAGAGAAAGGTCAATGTCAGCTGTCTGGGAGCCCCTGACACCAGGTTGGCTTTTTGACAGTCACCAAAACAGCCAGTACCATTCTCAGGGGAGAAATGGGGACTGGCCCTTTGTTGGACTATTTAGGGACCATCGCTTCAGAGAAGCTTTCCCTGACTCCTCTGCCTCCTCCCACCCCCCAGCAGTAGTATGTGACCCTTTGAGCTCCTAAGACTGTTATCCTGAGCCAACCACAAGTGAATCCAGTGCCAGCCTGATCCCAGAACAGATATCAGTGCCCGTCTGTGGGAGAAGCTGCCATAGGTCCACTCGCTACAGAGCGCCTCTTTCCCATGCAACCTGCACCTCAACACCAATTGTTGGTGCTGACACCAGGTCAAAGGTTGCCAGGTGACAACCTATGGTTTCTGCCCACTGCTGGGAAGATGTCCTCAGAATAGCCTGTGTGAATCTGGGCTACAAACAGTCCCTTATCCTCCTCCTGCTACCTTGAGGCCTTGAAGTTGATTCAGCCTGCATGGGCAAATGTGTGATAAAGTGCCCTCCAGAGTGGTGAGAGAAGGCAGGAGTCCTCTGTGTCCTAGCATCTCCACAAAAGGACAGTCCTCATCCCAGCCTTGTGCCATAGACCAGGCGTGGGCAGAGCCCTGACAACACAGGGAGGAAGAGAGCAGCCATTAGCACTAATGAGGCAGGCGGCCTGAAAGCTTTTTACTTTGAAGCTGTTTGCCCACCCAGGGAACAGTCTGTTCTGTTTCCTTGGCTTCCAGGAACATCAGGCAGAATGGGGTTGGGGGCAGGAGAAGAGGTGGGGGTCTTAAGAAGTTTGGAGGGAGAAGGAGGAGGGGAGGCATGGACAGGGATGGAAGGAGGAGGGCCTGGTTTTGGCTAGGTGGGCTTCTCCCCTCTCATTCCCCACCCCAAAACACCCAGGGTCTAGGTCTACACCCCATCCCCACCCCGCTCTGGCCACTGGCCCATCATCCCTTTCAATGCCCTTGACCAAAGTTCCTGGAAGCAAAGCAAACAACATGCCATGTAGTGTCTGAATGAGCATTTCCGGGGCCACAAATTAAATTAAGCTCTCAGGGCTGCCTGCCTTGTTATTGCTAATGGCTCCAGCCTGCCCACCCTACCAAGTCCCTTTCCTTTAGAAATTTGGGGGCCCTAAACACCCACTTTTGTTTCCAAACTTTAATTGGCTCCTGAAGACCTCACCCACAATTGGAGATGGGCACCCTCTTGTAGCGCACCCCAAAGCTCAGGTTCCAGGGAGAGACATGAACTGTAACCCTCACCCCTCCTGGAAGGGCCCCTCATGCCCTGGCTGCAGGGAGCAGTCACGTGTGGACCCTTTATTAGACCCTGCCATATAAGCAGAGGGTACCGGGTGGCCAGGAACTCTTGGGGCAAGGATCCAGCAAGCAGAGGTAAGTCCTCAGGTTGGGCAGAGATTTCTTCTCTCCGGGGGGCCTCTCTCTGGGGTAGGGCACCTAGAAGGTGCTTCAAGGATGAGGAGGCACTAAGTGGTGGGTCTTCCTGCTGAGCCAGGCCATGCTGACCGCAGTGCTGTTGAGCTGTGCCTTGCTGCTGGCCCTGCCTGCCATGCAGGGGGCTCAGATGGGCTTGGCTCCCCTGGAGGGCATCAGAAGACCTGACCAGGCCCTGTTCCCAGAGCTGCCAGGTCAGTGTGGGCAGAGGTGGGCCTGGGTGGGATCCAGATACACTCTGGTCACAAACTATTCTGCCTGCTATGTGCTCTCCTTCCCCCTTCCCAATCCCAGGCCTGGGAGGGGGGGTGTTTTGTGCATGGGGGGTCCTGCTCTCACATCATCTGTCTCAGGCCTGGGCCTACGGCCTGGGTTGAAGAGGACAATTGCAGAACAGGCGGAAGAGGCTCTGCTGCAGGAGGCCAAGGACTTGGCAGAGGTAACTGTTCAGGGAAAGGAGTGAGGCCACAGGCCTTGGGAAGGGACATCAAGCATCATCCCCACTCTCCACTTAGTGACCCCTCACCTGGGTTGACACTGCAGACCCTCCCTCCCCATGCTCCACTGCCATCGCACTTGGATTGGGGCAGGTGAGGTCCCTGAAAATGCTTTCGGAGGCCCATGTTCTTGCATCTCTGCAGGTGCTAGATCTGGAAGGACGCGAACCACGTTCCCCACGTCGCTGTGTACGGCTGCACGAATCCTGTCTGGGTCACCAGGTACCGTGCTGTGACCCATGTGCCACGTGCTACTGCCGTTTCTTCAATGCCTTCTGCTATTGCCGCAAGTTGGGTACTGCCATGAACCCCTGCAGCCGCACCTAGTTGGCCGAAGTCAGAGTCTGGGCTGGGATAGGGGGGCATGAATAAAGTTTGGGACTAACTCGAAGGCTGTGGCATTATTTCGAACGTGGCCGTGGGATGCGGGAGGTCACGGCAGGAATGGGGATGCCTCCAGACCTAGACACCACACACACCCCCCTACCCCAGCGCCTGTGTTACCCCATCGTCTGGGTTTCACGCGCGGTCCCTAGGTCGCCAGGCGCCGCTGGGGGAAGCGGAGGAGAGCCGCGCTCCAGCCCGGGAGAATCTTATATGGTAAAAGCGGGGGAGGGGAACTCAGCGCGGGAGAGGGGCTGCAACCCCTGGCTGGAGAACAAGCATTAGGCGCCTGCCTGCAGCTAACTAGGCGTGTGACCCCCCCCAGCGAAGCCGCCCCTTACCGTACCTCAGTTCCCCTCGGGGAAGGCTGACTAAACAATCTGGAATATTTCCAAGCATAAATAGCACTGCTCGCTCCCATCTTTACTCCGAACGCCCCCCGCAGTGTCAGACGCACCATTCGGGAAAAGCTACTAGAGGGTCCGAGCCAATTCCCGCGGCCACGGGCGCCACCACGCGGCCAACCGTGGACACTACAAGCCCCTCCAGCCAGGGAGCCGCAGGCTCGCCTTCCCTCAGCGCGCAGGCGCCAGAGGGCTGTCCCAGCCCACATCTGCATAATGCTTCCGCCTTAAACCACCCGGAAGACGGTCGCGGCCCAGAACCCCGCCCCGTTGTGGCACGTGATGCGCGTCACCTGACGCGCTTGACAGTCCGTAGCCGGCGCGGAGTCAGCTGATCTTGGAGTTGCGCTGCGTGTCTGCGGTCCCGGTTCTCTGGTACCGCCGCCCCCTCCGCAGCCATGTCGTTCTTCCCCGAGCTTTACTTCAACGTGGACAATGGTTACTTGGAGGGACTGGTGCGCGGCCTGAAGGCTGGGGTGCTCAGCCAGGCCGACTACCTGAACCTGGTGCAGTGCGAGACGCTCGAGGGTGAGCTCTGGGGCCGGGATGCCGGGCCTTAAAAAGCCGGCAAGGAGGCTCTCCTGGGTCTGAGGGTTCCGAGGTCTGGGCAGGGAAGCCTAAGACCGGTTTCTCGGGGGGCCTGAGCGATCTCGCTGGGAATCCGGGCTAATGGCAGGTGCATGAGAAGGACATCTACCGCCTGCTGCGGCCTGATTCAGGCCCCAAAGCAAAGAGGGCTTTAAAAAACCCAGTAGTTCGCCTCTGCCGCCGCCCCTTTCTGCGTAGTGTCCGCCGTGTAGTTTGGAGGAGAGAGTCTCTCGGGAGTGGTTGGTCGATGTGAGATGTGCCCATACAAGTCTCTTTATCTTGGCGTAGCCAGAGTGAGCTGGCCACTGGCAACGCTTAGGGAAACGAAGCGGAAGAGTCCCCGCTTCCCTTCGAACACCTACACCAAGGCATTGGGGATCATTGTGTCCTCGCGTTGGCCGCAGGATGAGCCTTCCTGGGGGAATTGCTGAGCCTGCTTTAGAGTTTTCCCCAATTGCGGAACCACTGGCCAGCAGTCTTATGAAGGCAGGGGTTGAGAGCCAAGGTGGCCCTACAATTCTGGAAGTTCGTATACATGTATTTGGCCAATGAGTCCCACTCAGCAAGAAGGATACCTGTTGGGACAGGGTGTCTTAGCACTAGTTTTGTGAGAAGCTGAGTTCCCCCTTCTCAAGCGCACACAGCTTCACAGTGGTTTGGGTCCCCCCCTGAGACACAGCTGCATCAAATTTATTTATTTACTTAAAGATTTATTTTATTGTTTTTGACAGAGACAGAGAGAGACAGAGAGAAGGAGGAGGGCCCAGAGCAGTTTCCACAGTTGTATGTCATCAGTTTTCGACAGGGTTTAGTGCCACACAGGTGGGTGGGCTCCCACATGGGAGGCACGCCCCCTCGAGCCAGGGGCCAAACGGGGTGTGGTGAGGGGTGAGAATCAAACTGGGGGCCTCCCTCATGGGAAGCACGCCCCAGTTCAGCATATGGGTCCGCATGAGCTAAGGCCGGGATTTGATCCTCGGACCCTCGGGCTGCAAGATGTGCGCTCAACCCGCTTAACCCTCCTGGCATCCCCGATTTATAGATTTTCCCCTCCATCTCAGTTTTGCTGATTACATCTCTGATGTGTAATTTAACATGTTCCTTCGTCCCTGTTATTCCTGTAAATTTATAGTTAGATCTAGAAGCTTGATTAGATTTTATATATTAAAAGAATATTTAAGGTGGAATTTGTGCTTCCATTTGGAGTCATGTAATTGTTTCTCTTTTTGTGACATAAGGAATCATGGACATTTATTACCTAGAGTTGTTATTTCAATAAGTGTTGCCAAAATGGTGATATTCTAATTGTTTCCTTTTGTAATTGCTAACTTGAATACTTCTATACCTGGAAACTTTCAGTAATCAACTACTTGGTTACCCTGAAATACAGTCTATTTAGGAGAGGCAGAACAAATGCTTGATTCTTTCCCATTTTTGCCAGCTTTCTTGGTTTTCTAACATCCTCCAAAGATTATTTGCACCTGCCATTCCCGCTGTTTCCTTTTTGTCTCCATGAAACCCAGTGATTTCTACCCTTTAAGGCCCTGCCCCAGTAATACCCCATCTTAGAACCTTTTTATGGTCATACTAGGCTAGAATGTTGTCCCTTTTACCTAATTTTAGCTCTTGTGTTGTTTGTGCTGCTTTCCTAGAAGTTTCTTGATGTAGAGTTTCGGGTTTTTGAGACCCTATGTGCCAGAGATGCTCAGGGCTTTCAGGGGCTGGGGATAAACAAAAGCAAGAAGTGATTAGAAACCCCACTAGTCCTCTACAGAAAGGCTTTTCCTGCTTCTGAAAGTGGCAGCTGGCCCCCAGTCCTTTGTTTCTGGGTGTTTTTGCCTCCCCATCCCCAGGGGAAGTGGGAGGAGGGCAGGAAGGGGACACCAAGGAAGTCTGTGGTGCCTAGTGAGATCTGTAGATGTGTCCTGAAGTCACTAGTGTAGTTTGTTCTTTTTGTTTGTTTAGTATCATAACACATATGGATTTTAATATATTTGCCGTGCTTCAATTTTTTAACTTTATCAATGTTCGTATTGTCTCTTGGTCAGTGGGAGCTGATTATTTAATAGGCTGCCAAGTCTTTTTGACACAACCCTGTAGATTTTGAGAACTTCCTTACTTCTGGGATGACAATATGTTTTAATCTTATTTCGTACATTTCCTGACCTAGAGTCATCATTTCTCTTAGGTGACCTGGTTCTTTTTATTGAAAAGTGACATTTTAGAGACCATAATCTGGGGTCCAAGGGGTTCTTGTTGTTACTGGGTTGGTCATTGTTTCTAGGACTTTTCTATGGATTAGCTCTCTTATTACTCAGAAACTTGGAAAATACACAAAAGCATATGGTTTGCTAGGTTATGCAGCCACATCTCAGCTGATGGTACCAGATGCCAGTGTTCTAATTTGGAATGGAGGCTCTGTCTGACATTTGGGCCTGTCAGGACTTTGCTTTCCTGTTGTAAAGAAATATAATTAGCATTCAGGAAGAGGAGAGCCATTGGGTTTGATGCTTGGGGACAATGGTTGAAGAACTCACATGTGTGATATGCTGACTGCCTTTCAGAATACTTTTTATCCCTCTCTGTCCTGAGTCACTTTTCTTATGTTCATTACAACATCTCCTGCATTTCAACATTATTTCACAAGAGGCAGTCTCAAAGGGGAAGAAGAAAGCGAGACTCTAGGCTGGACTTGGCCAATCACTAGTCACATGAAACTTCAGATGCAAATGTAGTTGGTGTCTTCCAGGAGTGTTAAGTCATTCAGCACTAATTGTGGTGTGGCTATGATAAGGTGACCAGACGTCCTACTTTTGGCGGGACAGTCCCGATTTTTAACAATTTGTCCCGTGTCCTGCGGCGTTTAAAAAAAAATCCTGATTTTTGGAAAGAATGCACGACAAGCTAGGGAACGGCGGGAGATAGACCAAATTTT
>PVKE010034768.1:0-17228 GCA_004027555.1 Craseonycteris thonglongyai
CGGTCCTCATGGCCTCAAAGCGAGCGCTCAACCCGCTGAGCCGTCCCGGCTTTCCCCCTACCTTCCTCTTAATTCTTTGTGTTTTTAATGTTTATCAAAAATACTAATGAACACATTCTTTTGTTCAACACAGTTGAACAATTTGGTATATGACATGATATTATTTATTTATTACATTGGAATTTTTATTTATTAACAAATACTTCTCACATAATTAACAAGAATCTAACAAATGACTTAGAGCCAAGCCTACCTTTGCAATAAACCTGAAGAACAATTTGATTTCAAATGTTTTATTCATTGCCCCCTGACCTATGAAAATGGCCTGCATTTCAGTAACGTAGTATGTATACAATATTTTCTGCACCTACTCTTCTATGTAAAAGTAGGGCTCAAGTTGTTGTTAGACTTCATGTCCTCATCTGAAAAGTATAGCCACTATATTTATTGTTGTCTTTGTAGCATGAAAACATAAACACCAACAGACCATTTTACATTAATGGTATCATAGAACTGTTCCTAAACCATTTTTCTAAATGGAGCTCAGTATACAAATGATCTTCTCTGATCTTAAGTAATAGAAATAACCAATAAAAACCTATGAACAATCCAAATATTTAGTCAATGGACTAAAAAGTAATCCCACTGTCTTGGTCTTTTTTAGGAGTCATTATCTGGAGATCTTATGTATGTATGTGTGTATGTGTGTGTGTGTGTGTGTGTGTATATATATACACAGTGATCCCTCGTTTTTCGCGGTTAATGGGGACCAGAACCTTCCTCGAAAGCTGAAAAACCGCGAAGTAGGATTTGCCCCTAGGAATTTTCTCATTGGTCGATGTCGCCCCGGAAACCCATCCCGCGCCTTGATGAGAGCCCGTGGGAGGGACTCTGAGTCAGCTCATCTCTGTGTTTGACACGCAGGGATCCTTCTCTCTCGCGCATCCACATGAAACAACGCTCCTTTCCGCCATGTGGCTGCTGACATGGCTGTATTTTTTCATTTTTATTTTTTGATGAATATTTTGGGAAAACCCGCGAAGCACTGAAGCCGCAAAACATGAAAGGCGAAGTGGCGAGGGAACACTGTGTGTGTGTGTGTGTGTATATATATATATATATATATATTCTCCACACTGGAAGAGAACCAAGATTGTGCCAAGGCAAAGGTCTTGATGATTCAGTGACTGTACATTAAATGAATATCCAAATATCAACCAAAATAAGCTCTAAGTCATCATATTCTTCTAGCCATGAGAGGAGGTAAACTTTAGTGAAGACATAGTGCAATCATAGAGAGGAAGAAATTATTTCAGATTTGAAGCCATGCAATATACCATTATGCCAGTTTCATTCCAGAATATTAAATTATATTCAGTATCATTGATTTAAAGCTGAAACAGCATGTGAGATGTTGCACTGAATTGACACTATTATAGAAAAAATTCTAAAAATAAAGTGGTTTTTAATTTACATAAGAAGCATATACAAGATTTGTCTATAGATTTCGGTAATTTAAATCATTAGTGCTTGAACTTCATCTTTACAGAATAGATTGTCTTCATTCTGTACTCTTGACTATAGCTCCCTAAAGCTAATCTAAATTAACAAATGCCAAGCTATTAACATACGCATTCTTCTAGCCATTTTCATCTGCCTTTCAAATAAACTCTGAAGTCAGTTTGGTAAAATTGGGACACCTTCATATATTCAGGCCATACCCCAAGAGGGTTTTCAAAAAGAAAAGGAAACATCTAAATGAGTGGTTCTTAACTTTGGCTGCAAATTTGAATCATCTGGAGTGCTTTAAAAATATCTGCTGCCTCTGAGCCACTCCCAGAGATGTGAGTAAAGGGCCTGGGTTACAGCCGAGGTATTGGGATTTTAAAAAACTCCCCAGCCAAAGTGGAGAACTATTGATCTCAGTACTAGTTCCTGTCTGAAGACATGAAAGAAGTCCCCTAGTCTTCTGGTGGTCAGGAGATATGGTAGGCTGAATAATGGTCTTTAAAGATGGCTACACCCTAATCTCTGGAATCTGTGTTGGCTACCTTGGATGGTAAAGGGACTTTGTAGGGGTGATCAGATTAAGGAATTAAAAATGGGGGGTTTATCTTGGATTACCTGGGTAGGACTGATGTAATTGTAGGGGTCATTGTAAGAGGGATGCAGGAGGAGTTAAGAGTTAGTGTGATAAGAAGCCAAGGGATAGAAAGAAATTCAAACATGCTGTGCTACATTTTGGCTTGGAAGGTGGAGGAAGGTGTCACAAGCCAAAGAATGTATGTGGCCATGAAAGCAGCAAAGGTCAAGGAAATAGTCTTCATGGAGTCTCTGAAAGGAATGCAGCCCTGTGGACTCATTTCTGATATCTGACTACCATAACTGTAAGTTAATAAATTTGTATTGTTTTAAGCATTAAGTTTGTAGTAATTACTATAGCAATAGAAAAATAATAAAAGGGGGATGAAGTCTGTCCAAGAGTGATTTGAAATGGTCTTGTGAGGAGCTCTGTGGCTCCTAAATATGCAAACACCAGTAAACTCAGCAGGAAAAGCCACGGCCAAATTGCTATGATCTACATTTTTATTAAATTTTAAATACTTTCCTCAAACATGTTCTAACCCTTTTCTTTATATGTAACAATACTCCTGTTGTGTATATAAGCTAACTAAATGCTATATTATTTTTGCCAAGCAAAACCACAGATTAAAGCAAATAAATGAAAATCTTCCCACCACGGGGAGATTGGCGAGCTCTTCAGGTTCGCAGGTCTTGGCTTGGTTATGGTAACTTCAAAGTCTTTATCTAGTAGATTTTAAGAGTATAAACGTTTGCTATTGTGAGGACACCCTTTGGGTGCTTAATATTATTTACCTGTAGTCTATGTTGTCTTATCATCCACTGTCAGCCACTTCTGACGAACGAAAGGAGAGCCAACAGAACACAAGTCTCCCCAGTCATATTTTCATTCTTCCCGTTTTGACTAGAATGTTCTCTGACTAATTGTGGTGTCAAACCCAGAATCCAACACAGTTTGAATATCTACAGCTTTTTTAAAATGCAGTGTTTGCCTTACACTTCTACTGTGATTCTCTTTCAATTAGCTTATACTATTAGTTCTACAATAAATTTAGATCACTTATGTAAAGTACCTAGGGAGGTGGTCCACTTACAATAATTGTTTAATAAATCTTAGTTCTCTTTATGGTATAATGTAAATAAAAACATTATAAGATTAGAAGGCCTGAATGAGAAGCCAAACTAGACCATTAAATTGGACAATTCTGAGTTTTGTTCATCTCACAAATATGTGCAAGACAATAAATATAAAAACATAGCCCTAAAATTTTCTTTTTGTAGCATGTGAATTTTCTAATATTGCAAGTATTAGTGGCATTATTATCAGGGATCAATCTGGGGCTCTCAGCCAGTTCCAACAGAGGCACAACCTCCATTAGTGACTCAACACTACAAGCACATTCCAACCAGAACAATCACCTGCCAACCACAGAAAAAGGTTTTCCAGCACATGGCTCTAGGAAAATGTACTTACTGCTTAACCAAACAATCTCTCCATTGATAGTATTTTATTTTGTGATATTCACTCTCTGTGGACTAAAAATGAAGGAAATATCCTTAGAATCTCCTCGTAGTGTTCCAAAACTAAAACTTCCAAGGAGGGGTTGGGTCTATCAACAAACAGAAGCAAGGATTTGGTGCATAGTGACAGTCAGGGTTAGCAGACCGTGGTGCTCAGGGAGGTGGTAACACTGAGCCGATGAGCCGGACCTGCTATGAGCACTTCTGAATCGCCAGTGACTAGATGTTGCAAACTTTTTTTTTTTAATCAAAGCACATTAATTTATTCTCTCTGAATACATTTTTATATGAGTTCTAAAATGTTTTTAAAAAGTGAGATGAAAATCTAACAAAAAATAGGATGTTGCAGCTCTAGTCATTGATCTGGGCAGATCATCTGAACAAAAACAAGCATGTAAACGTATTTCTAAAGTAGATGTACTCTCATCCACCCACCTCAACAGTTTTAGCATCTCAAGAGAACTCATATCTGTTTAGTAACACTAACATGAACATAATGTACAATAACTTGTTTTCTGAAGCACTATGGGGATTGGAATGTTCAGTCACTATTCCCATGCTTCTACAACTAGAACCCCTTTATTTCACTAGGGAAAATTTTAGCCTGATAAACTTTCTTTTTTTATTGTTAAATGGTATATTTTTTTCCAAGGTGAGTTTTACCACTCAAACGCTAAGATTGATTACAATTAGATTTTTTTTTTAGTTGATCATATGTCATTTGTATACAAAGCAAAATCCAAGAGATTATTTTCACCATTAATCTTTGCAACTAATAAAGATGAATATAAACCAGCAGCATTAAAACCAGAGGTGGGCATTTCACTGCTAATGCTTTTCCATAGCTCCTTGATGAAGATGATCAACTAAAGCAAAACTTCTGCATGATCTATTAATAGAGAATGAGGATTAATGAAGGATTATGTCATAATGAGTCTGCCTGCAGAGTAGCTTCAGTTCTGGTCCTTTACTGCCAAAATACAGTTCTCATTTCCAACAAACAAAGTCTATCTGAGAGAAAGCACAGAGCCCCTTTAGAACTGGAAAGTCCTGTGCATAATAATGACTGCCTAACTCTTCTTTTGCCAAAGAGCTTCAGCACTTTCAATGTCATAGGTCAATGCAGTGATTCAGAGGGGGCCTGATCCTTATCTAAGCTTTTGCAACAAAATTAGAATGTGCTGTAGTCTTATTAAAGAAATGTTTGTTCCTCCATCAATGAGCTGAAAAGAAAGCAGCTCAATGTACTTTTGCAAATTACAGCAATAAACTGCTTGAATTAACTGCTTTATTACAAATATTTAATTATGCTGAGGGTTAAATATCCAACATTTTGGAAAGGCAAAATTAGCCATCCACTTGATAATCTACTTCATTTAAAGTCTGTTACAACAGTGTATTTTTGTTTTTATTTTTAAATGATTCCAGTTTTCAGTCATCTTCACTGTAAATTCAATCAGTTTCCTTTGGAACAAAAAATAATAATATATACATCCTTTAATTTGAACTAAATTCATAAAACAAAAATTCATAATCTGTGAAAAATTACAAAAAATTACAAAAAGTAGAACTTGTTTTCATTCCCTAGGAACTTGAATAGTTACAGAAATGAAATAGGACTTAAAACACCAAGATAAGGTCAACCACATTTTTAATTAAGACCTATCTCCAAAGTTAGATAAAATAACACTTATTATTATTAAAAGAGTTGTTGTTGAAATGTTATTTAAAGCACACTTTGTTTTAAAATATAAGGGGCCAGGAATTTAAACTTGACATTAAAAGAAAACTTGACAAAAGCATGTTGAACAATAAGGAAATATTCTCAAAGGAAAGTTTTTACTCTAGCAAAATAAAATTAAATTCATCAATCTAAATCTGTTTTTCATTTATTAGTTCAGTGGTACAAAAGCAGGTGAAAATTATTTTTAAAAACTGATAATTTTATCTGTGTTATATTCTTAAAAAATAAGAGTAGAGAACATTTAGCCATAGGGCAAAAAAATATTATAATAGAAAATGGATCAACCAGGATATGCTTCAACAGAGGGACATATCAAAGCATTATTATAGTCTCTCTCCACTTACTGTTTGGTTTCACTAATCTACATCACTAAATTGACCATTCAGTGCCAGAAAATCTGCCATGTAGGTCTCGACTTTTCATAGCAGCTCTTAAATGTGTATTCGGAAACTACAAAGTGCTGAATATATTTTCAGCCTTTTTATACTACGATTTACAACTAATGACCTTAAGCAATGTCATGCATGTAAAACAAAATTATGAGACCACCCTGGTTTAGAGCCGAATAAAGGTATAGAATCAAACTTCATTATCATTCAAATTTAATAGGGAGAAACAGCAGTTAAAAAATAATTCATAGTAGTATAGATAAATCTATTTTGTAGTTTTACTTTATAAAAATATCCTTCACTTGTATTTTACTATTACCGGCTCAGGGTAAGTAGACAATTATCTAAGCTCAATGCCAAAAGTAATAATGCACTGCACACATTCAAAACCCTTATGCCACATCAGCCAATGCCTGCAGGGATAAAACATTTATCAGTGGCTCCTTAGAGCAATAGTGGGTTTGAAAATTTGGCTGCCCAGGCTGACATTTAGTGAAATCATAGTTTTTGCTTGATTCAGAACCCAACACAGGAAACCTTGATACTGGGATGACTCCCCTGGCAGCGTGCCTCCTGATACACACTGAACTGCAGGCTACTTTCTGTCCCACTACTTCCCATGAAAGAAGTCCTTTTACTTCCCTGCTATAGTTGGCACACTGCCCTTTTCACAGACCCAACGAACCGTCATCTTGGATGTAAGAAATTAGTACATTCTCAGAATAATAATAAGTGCAGGCATGAAAACACTATTGTTTTTATTTGGAATGAAGTAACTCATTTTAGCTGGGTGACTTTTTCAGCAGAAGCCTCCCCCAACCCACCCCCCACCCCCCAAAAAAAGATCTTTTCTGAAAAGAATGTTTAATTTCAGGAGAGATATGACACATCATTTGCTGTAAAAATCAAGAAAAGGCAAAAGGATAGAAAAAAAGGCATTTATTGAAGAGGAATTAAAGAGAAAATAGAAGGCTTAAGGAAAATAAAAATGTAAAACAAGTAATGAGTCCATTTCAAAGTGCAGTTAAAGAAATAAGATTGGAAATTAGTAGAATGTGAGTTAATTTATGATATCAGGTTAAGATTTATTATCTGATTTTCTGCTTGTAATTGCAAAGAATATATATAATAGTGTTGTTGTTTTTTTAATGACCTTCAGGTATGTTAGAAAATATAATTAAATATATAGATTCTTAAAACACTAGAAAATAACATAAACATGTTTTCATAAATTCATGAACATGTCAAATTTTACTTTCAGTTTTCAAAAAGATCCCTTTCACCACTGTGTGTGTGTTCATGTATCTGTTTCATTCTTAGAAATTCGGTACTATGTTTAAAGAAAAAGAAAAGATTACTTTTTACCTATTTGCATGTAAGTCAAACCTACTTCCAATCAGAGCCATAAAATTTATAAGAAACAATTTTCCTCATTATTCTGGAAGGGCCATCACCAACTTTCAATGTCAGGAACCCTGAAAAATACGACTATTAAAATTACTGTTATGATAGATAGTTTTTCTGGCAGCTTCAACAAAGATTTAAATGAGATTTGAATAGCAAGCATACTTTTAAGCAGACAATAAGATAAAATTAGAACTGCCAAAAAGTATGAAATAATAAAGTAAATAAATATATATTTTTAATATTCTAGATTTTGTTCAATTTCAATGTCAGCCAAAATTATAATCTAGAAATCAAAACTATTGTTAATCTACCCTCCCTTTGCCCTAGCTCTGATAATTTTAAACTAATCACAATATTTTATGTACAGATGTACCACAAATTTACTAAACTTTCTGGTTCAAATGAGTTCAAGAATATCTCATTATAAATGGAGACAGTCCTGAAAAGGCAGCCAAGCATGACTAAAAAGATCACTCTTTTACACAAAAAATAGCCTTCTTATTTTACCCTTTGTTGAAAAGACATTTGGCCAGCCGCAGGGGAAATACATAATCTACTTTTATATTCAAATAATTTATTTGAAAACACTATAGCTACAATAACCCTAAAACAATTCTGGATTGAATATAAATATTACAAGGGTTTATGTGATCTTAATCATTGACTTGTTTTCAATGATTAGCAATGATTTTGACAATTCTTTTTAAGAGCGAAAAACATTCAATAAAAATTTACCACTAAGTAAAATTCTAAAATGAAATAAATGGTATTAATGTGGTATAGTTCTGCAACTAATTTTATACACAAAATCAAGTTTGAATATTGCAATTTTTTTCATGTGGCAATATCAATTTGCTCTAATATACATTCCAACACACAATCTATCGATAACATGTCAGAAATTATGCCATAATTTGCCTTTTATGAAGACAAGCAACAATACTTAAACATTCCTAAATTTAAAAAATCTCCATCCACGTAGATTCGCTCTTTTCAATTCTGTGAATTTTTGTTTCAGTGTTTTCATAATCAGGTTGATATTATGAAATTTAAGTTACGGCAAATTTAACCGTGAAATTTCCTTCTCCTCCTGCCCATCCCCTGAGGATCCAAAGAAGATGCCAGCAGCAAATGCTGTTTGCCCATTTACTTTAAGTAAGACTCTGTTTCTTTCATTTATTACGTAACAGCAGAGAATAGCATACACCGAGGAGGAAAAGCTTAAAGCAGTTAGGTTCCTTCTAAGTCCTTTAGCACTCCTTAGTTAGGTTTTTTAAAAACAGGCAGCCATACAATGAATTTCAAGCGGTCATACAAAGCATTTTAAAAACTGTTCCTACAGTCTTAAATTTCCTTTCATTCTTGTATCCAGAAAAAGAGGAAGTAGCTATCACATTTGTGTTCTAAAATTGATCACTCAGCTAGTCTAAAAAGTTTGTTATACTTTCTACCTATGTTTTGTCTCTGGCTTTTCAAGGTACAAATAAGATATTTCTCGCTCTGATACAGAAGACCAAAATGTAAAATGTCGACTTGTCTTGCACATTCCGGGTGCCTCCCTAGACTCTGCCACTCTCTCAGCAGAGCAGAATGAGTATCTGTGCTAACCATACATTTCAGCACAAAGGAACTAATTCATGGGGGAGGGGAGACCACACACCATTTATAAGGTTTGTTCAGTTTACAAGAAAACTATTGTCAATGCTTTGTTGATTCATTATGAATGACCCTGCGTGACAAATAACAAGCAGCTACCTCCTTGCTGAGCCTCACCAGAATGCTTCCTGCATTTGAGAGCAGCCCAGGATCTGCTGGGCTAATTGTTATTTAAAGACACTGGAGCTGTAGGTACATGAGATAGCTCGGATCACAGACATAGCCATCTGGTTGAAGATTTGATGAAACTGTGGCTCCTGTACCCAAAAGATCATGCACAATAGCACAATGCTTGCTATTGCCGTACAAAACTCTGATGTGAAGAACCAAATTCCACTAGAGGGAGTGAAAAGGGCCCAGAAAGGATCATAGAGATGCTGACTCTATGCAGGGTCCCACCACTAGGATGCTTTAGTCACTATGAAATCTTCTTGTCTCCCCACCTACAAAATGGGACTAAAATATTTTTTAAAGGAAAATCACCTTAAAATCTTTTGTTGGAAAATGCTATACAGTGCACAAGTATTATCTTCATCATCCATTGAACCTTTGTACTTCTTTCTCTGTCCCAAGGGAAATAATAAATTGACATATTTTCTATCATCAGAGATCCTTTTAAGACCACAATGTGATTGCACTCCAGTACATCTCACACTTATCCCCATTAAAAACACACAAAGGGGTGAAAGCCGGGAAAGAAATAGGTAGGCATAAAGGGCAGCTCAGATACACTGTCGTACAACATGGGCGCTCTGTCCTAACCTGCCCCAGCCGCTAAGATGGGGACTGTCAGCACCGCACAAAGAGGCCGGCAAATGGGCCCTGCACATGTTCCAGTTGAAACCGGTTGCTCTGTGGGGAAGAGCACACAGATTGCTCTCCAGAGCGGCCATTTGATTGCAGATCAGCTATGTGTTCCCCTACTGCTCCAACAACCCTGAATGGTGCCCTGCATCTTTTTAAGTGGTTGATTTAGTTGAAAACACAGGAAATAAACCTGTTTCTCTTTGTGGTACCTGCATAGTAGTACTGTAGTTTTCTTTCTTTAAGGAATAAAGGGACCTTAAAAATAAGCCCAGACCTTCAGGAAGAAAAAAAATACCTTGGGGGCCAGAGAGGAAAAGAATCCTTTCCCTTCACCTTTACTTCTTCGGTTCTCTCAGCTATGGGATTGCCCTAGGACACCCAGTGGTTTCCAGAGAATAAAGAGAGGGTTTCAAGGTGGTGAAGAAACTGGCAATCTTATAGGTAAACATCTGTTAAGGGCAATTGGCAATTTCTACCCAAAAGTTGCCCCCAGGAATTTCTTCTATGGCTCTGCTTTCACATGTGCAAAATGACGTATGTATAAGGTTGTTTACTGTAGTACTATTTGGAAGAGTAAAAGATTAGAAAACACCTTAGCTGTCCATCAATAGGGGCTGGTTATACTATGATGCAAGGATACAAGGAAATAATATACAGTGTAAAAAAGAATGATAAACTGACATAAAATGATCTTCAAGAGATAATGTTAAGAGGGAAAAAAGGCAAGGTGCAAAAGAGTATGAACTGCACATAACCCATGTGTTAAAGAAGGGGGAAATAGACATATATATCTTGCTTGCAGGCTCCATAACAACAGGGCTCATGCTTGTTTTGATTACCCCATGTCCAGGGAGACAGGAAATACTTTATCTCAGATAAGCAAGGGTCTGAAAAAAGTTGTGGCAAATGAGGGAGAGAAAGAGTCAAGAATAGATTTGAAACACACACACACACACACACACACACACCCCAGATCTGGATTCAAAGTTGTATACAGACTTGACAGAAACTTTCATGAAAAAATACTAGAAAATATTAACAGTGGAATCAAGAAGGGTCGTCTGTCCCACCCCCGCCCCCAACCATTTCTTTGCTCTTTATCCTTTATTCTGTTTCTCAATTTTTCTATGAGGATACACTTATTTAATAATTTAACAACAAAACAAAATACTATATTGGACTTAAATCCACTGTACTTGGTGACTCTTTGGATGCATGCTTTGGGAGAGGTTGGAATCAAATAGTTCTGAGATTTACAACTTGGAAAATGAAGTAGATGTTAACAGGGGTTGCATTGAGGAGGCCAATGAGAAGGAGATAGGGTGTGGACTTTACTATGAAACATTCCTCAGGGTTCATGCTGGGAGTTGGCTTTAGGGTACCCTGAGAAATCTTTCCGGGCTTCACTAACCATTGTATACCAATCCCACTGCAAAGAACATACAGCCGTACTTCTATGGGATCACCTGGGAACCACCCTTAGGCCACAGTCAACCAAGTTTCTAAACAAACTTACAAATCATTCAAAGTAGTGTTGACTTATACTAGTATTGTTTCTATTGACTTGCAAATACATGCACTTGTGTAGGACAAAAATTCCTGTACACACTGCCTCTGGTTACACAGAAATAGCAGAGAGCAAACAAGGTGGTGCTTAGCAAAATCAGGACCCTCTATTTGGCATCTGCAGGACCCCTCTCCTTGTTGCCAAGGGTCACAAGGACATTTCCTGTCTTTACTGGCTTCCTGGATCCCAGCCTGCATGCATGTGTCCAGATCCTCATCCTTCCCTGTTCTCCTCGGTGGGGCTCTCTCCACCCTTCCTCTCTGCCCTTTCCCAAGCCTACTTTTGAACTCTGTGCTAAGTAAGGTTCAGTTCTATTCTAGTTAATATGAAAAATGTTGGAATCATATCGCACTTTTCCTAAAGCCTTAACTATTTCTAGTAGGTGGTTATGTTATATAAATTTCAAAACGTTAGAATATACCATTTTTAACCTCCATTATAAGGGCCCTGACATGGAAGTATACCATTTACTAATTAAAAAATTTCTTATCTTTCTGAATAGTTTAAGGTATAACTAGGATTTTGTCTAGTAGAGGGTGTTCCAAAGGGTCCCCAGGATTAATGGGTCCCCAGGAAAAAATATAAATGTTCTAGTGGGTTAGGAAAGCTTGCCTTCTATATTGCCCTCTTACAGCTCCACCAACAATATTGGCTATTAAAGGGTTGGGAAAGTTCTGTAATAAAAATCTTGTTTAACTTTGTTTAACCCAGAGTTTCCTATATTTATTTTGCTTTTTTACCCTCCTCTTCCTTTTTATCAAGTCCTATTACTATTTTAAGGAACTAGTAATTCATCGAGCACAGTTTAATATTGGTCTAGTATTAAAAACCAACATCTTTCCTACAATTATTGTTGTTAATATTATATTTACCAAGTATAATTTGTTAAGTGCTTTATAAGAATGATTTTATTTAGTCTTCACCATGACTATATGATGGAAGTACCATTATAACCTTCATTTGACAGATGAGGAAAATGAGGCCTTAAGAAATTAAAAAATATTTCCAAAGTCAAACCACCATGAAGTGACAGTGTCAGGATTTAACTGTTTCTGTCTGACTCTGGAAATCTTACTCCTCTTCTCTGGGACTTATGTAAGTCTTCCTTGACAGTGTTTGAATCTGTATTGAACCTTTAAGGAAGGGAACAATAATATCTTGGAGGCCTGTGAAGTGGAAAGGAAAATTCAGAGCAGGAAAACCAGGGGCCACTTGCATGGCTCCTCCTCCCTACCCGGCCATTTCCCCTTTAGGTATTAATATTTATGTCCTCTTAAAATGAACCTCTGTTTCCTCAACTGAAAAATGAATATACTGATACCTCTCAGGATTGTTGTAAGGTGTGAAGCTAAAAATGTGTTAAGTGCTTATAGCATAGTATTGCAGCACGGTGATTTTCAGGCACTAGTGCCTGGTACATCCAAAACCCTATGAAATGGTGATAATGTGACAACCTTGGACAAATTTCTAAACCTCTCTGTCTCCGTTTATTCACACATAAAAGAGGAATAATGTTATCTATATGATAGAGGGGCTGACTATTATGTGACAGGTTAACATGTAGAGCACATAGTAAGCACCATATAGGTTTCCTATTTTAATTATTTTCCTCCACGTGGTTAACACCATGGCACAGCTCCAGGGAGTTCACCTAGAATGCTGACACCAGAATGAAAAGCATCAGGCTCTCCAATGCCAAAGATTCTCTTGTGAGTCTGACTAGCTGTTACTCCTTCATCGAAACAACAGTCCTATGTTTCAAAAGTTTAACTAGACTTCAGATTGCCAGTCATTCTTGAGTAAAGCTCCTTAGACTTTAAGGAAAGATATTTTTGTAAATAATTCTTAATCTTTCTTTCAGTGAGTGTTGATTCTGCTGGGCAGTAGGTGGCCTGTGGAGTAGATAAATGGCCTGTTACCACTGCCACAGTTGTTGTTACACTGGTTTGCCAAAAGACAAGGAAGAAACAATTTAATTCCCCCAACTATCTCAAATCCCACCACAGATAATTCCCAAACCCACAGCATGCACATTCTTATGCTATGGCTTTGCAGCTCATTGTGGATTTGCATAGTAGTGAGAAACATTAGTAAGTCTACCTAAATTTTCATGAGGGTGAGTGGCCAGAAAAACAAACACAAGAACAAACTTTGGGATGATATTGAAGCATTTACACTTGAAAACTAAAAACTTAACTGTGAAGCATAAAAACAGAGTTTACTGATTAAATACTTTGATTATTGGAAAATATTTTTGCGTCAATTCACATAGAAAATCTATCTAAATAATATATTTTACTACACTTATTTTATAAAATAAAATGTAAGACTGATTCATAGAGAAAAACACAGACAAATACAAAGAAAATGAAAATCAAACATTATCCCAACTTGCGGTGAGAACCCTGTGTTTCAGACTTTTAAATACATAGATAGCCACATACTTTTATGTAGGTTTCACAAAATTAGAATTATAGTGTTTGATAACTTTGCTTTTAAAATATATCATTTGAATCATAAACATTTTCCTGTCATTGAATATTTTCCTAAAACATTTTAATGACTAAATGATGTTCCATTATATGCATACACAAAGATTTACTATATGAATCTCCTGTTATTGAACATTTATGTTATTACCAAAATTTTAGTATTATAAATAACTGTGATAAATAATGACCTTGTATTTAACTTTTAATATGTGTTTGTGAATTTATAATTCTAGGAGTGGAGTTATTGGTTTATGAAGGATATGTACCTTATAAATACAGCTTACCTTTTGCCATAGTTTGACTTTATAATGAAAAGGAAAAAATGAAAAAAGTAGAAAAGTAAAAGAGCCCAAATTCCCAAACATCTAAGTTCCTCCATAAGCTAGACTCTGAGGAGCTACCTTTACAGTAGTTTTGTCTAAATTCTCTCCCCACCCTCCCTCCTTCCCTCTTTCCTACCCTCCTCACATACTTGGCAAAGCCACTTGGGCCCCAGGCACAGGAGTACTTGATATTGTTGAATAATTCATGAGCTGTTACAGATCTGGGCCTTTACTCCTTCTGCTCTCTACTTAGAATGTCCTTTTTTGCCTAGCAAGCACCTAACCATTACCCAAGCCCTGTCCAATCTTGAGGAAATGATTTAACCTCTCTGGGCCTCAGCTTCCATAGCTGTGAAGTGGACATAATAATGTTACTTTCCTCCTAATAATGTTTGAAGATCATTGAGTTTATACTTATAAAGTCCCTAAAATAAGGCTAGCCTACATTGAGAAAATGCTCAACAAATGTTCACTGTGTAATATTATCGTTAGCTGATATACTGTCTCCTCTGTATTGTGCAATCAATTTATACATGATTCCGTTGATCTTTAGGAGACTCTCGAGCTCTAAGATTTCATGAATTGATTGCAGAGGTTAGAATTCGGAAGGGAGCTAAGAGAATATCTAAATGCTGTGCTCATCAAAATATGATGAATTAGCTGGGGAGCTTGTTAAAAATTAAGATGCCTTAATTCAGCCTTACTGAACTGGACTCTTTGGTGGTAGAGCCCAGGAAAATGCACTTTTATCAAGCTCCCAGGTGATTAAAAGTTTGGGAACTACTCATTATAGTCTAAAACCCTAGGTCTGCCAATGAGAGAACAAGGACATAAAAGGTTAAGTAATTCTCCTAAGATAAAAGTAAAAAAAAAGAGCCCAATCTAGTTTATGGAATGAAAGAATTGTCATATCTCACCTCACCAGTGAAACACAAATGATTTCAAGGATGCTTCAGCAATGCTGCAGTTTCAAGCTTTTGTACTGGAATAAAGGAAGAACGTGAGCTCAGATCAGGCTTAAAATTTGATTCCGGATCTGTTGGCAGAAAGATTGATCAAAGTCTGACCTAATTGTGGTCTCTCATTTATGGTGAAAACATGAGTCCCAATGAAGAATCGATCTCAGCTACTGAACAGTGAGTGACATGACTGTAAACATACACCGCTGTAGGACAAAGCTGCTTGCTTCCAATAAAGACATTTCTATTTTGTCTTGTCTATTTAATTTGACATTTGTCTTTTGGCAGAGGATGCATATTGAGACAGGCAAGAGGGGTGATGTCTCCTTCCTTTTGGAACCACATGAAGAAATTTCATTTTATTTTAGGGGTGAGCGGATATGTGAGTTGAAGAAAGATTTCCTGTATAATTATTTCTGAAATACATATTTCCATTTGAGGAAAAGTCATACAAGAAAATGAAGTCCATTCTTAATAAATCAGACTATTCATTTTATTCAAGGACCTTTTCTATTTTTAAAAATGAACATAGTTGATTCTTAAGTCAACCACTACAGTTGTATTAGACTAACACACCCACTTATTAAATCATGTGATTGGAACAGAGCTCCAATTTTAAACAAAAAAAATTAAAACCTTAAAAAAAAAGATAATAGTACTGTTTTTCCCAGTTCCTACAAGAAAAAAAGAAAAGAGAGATTTATCTGCTATTACTAGTTGGAGAAATTAGAAGTTGTAGTATCTATAGGAAACATCAGAGGATATTATTGTTGCCATAGTACTATTATTTAACAGAAAAATAGATGACTAGTGTATACACAGTGCTAATGGGCCATCTCAGGAGGTTACCTTGTGCCATGACTGTCTTCACAAACCAGTGGGACAGTTTCCTGAGAGAATGTGCTATATGTACACGCACACCACTAGCTTACCTAAGTGTCTGTCTTGTGAAGAGTTTCCCAGAAACAGCAATTTATCACTTCCCCTTTTAGTTGCAGGTTCAAAGCACCCTCTCTTTTGGCACCCTCTCCTCAAAACCAGAAGTATATGAGTGACATGCACCGCTAAACAATGACTACAACAGCAGTATTCATAAGCAACCAAAGGACTCATTTTGGGGTATACAACCTTTTGGAGATTAACAAGAATATGAGTTTTTTGCATATCCCTCACTTGCCTTTCCACCATTCCTGCCCCACCATTCCTCCCTCCTCACCCTGCATCACCTCATTCCTTCTTCCTGGCAGACTCTGTAGCAATTGGTTTCTGTTTGGCTTTGACTTTGAAATGTTATCAAGAGGCCAAAAGACTGAAATGACCAAACACCTTGGCTTTGTTTCCTCATTCAACAGAATTTCAAAACTCCATTTTAATCTTAAGGATCTCAAATATATAGTGGCTGTTGTACAGTTTTCATGAGCTGTTGAATTAATTGCACCTACTTCCATAGTGCAAGGTTGTTAGATCAGATTTCCTTGCAGAAAGGAAAATCTTCTCAAGTCAAAGTGCTAATTTCCCTGAGTGGTGTACTTCTCAGGCAATGAATCCACGTGTAGCTTTATTGTGTGGTAATAATTTCATCAAAATTTGAACCATCTGCATTTCTTATATTTCTTGCACAATAATCACTATGGGTATTTTGTGCCATTTTCCACCTGATCCAAGACTTTATCATAAGTAGAATGAAATTGTTCATACTTGAAGCAGCACAAATAACTTGTAAGTGTTGAGGGGTTTATTGTTTTTAATCCATGTAATACATATATTATATAAATTAACTGTGATTTAAAAGTAAAATTAGAGACTGACATTGATATTGCCAGTTTGGTACCAACCAATGCTGAGGGTGGTGAAATTTCTGTGAATTCATTGTTAGGTTTGCTTAGAGAAAAAGATCTAATGTGAAGTCTCACATTCAGCTGATTTTCCACATTGACTCTGTATTGTTCACTGCACTACTAGAAAGAGACCATTCCTATCTATCTTCTATATATCAGGGGTGGCGAAGAAGTCGATCGTGGTCGACCGGTCGATCGCGAGGCCAATTTTGGTCGATCGTCCATCGCTCGCAATGTCTGGGGTGGAATTCCGTGTACCATGGACTTTGAAGCGATTGTAGAAGACAAAACTTTCTAGCAATAGTTTAATGCATTCTGGGAATTTGCCAAGGTCATAAATTCCTAGAATTCTGACAGCCTGACACTGTGATCTCCGCCCACCCCGACAATACATTTTGACTTATGTGTTACACTTGTCACCGGACGCAACGCGTGAACGCAAC
>PVKE010034769.1:0-17229 GCA_004027555.1 Craseonycteris thonglongyai
TTTTTTTTGCTACTACAAAGAGCACTGTCATAGATACTAGATTAGATTATTTTCTTCAAATAAATTCCCCAAAGAGAAATGATAGAGAATAATAGTATTCATATTTAAAATTATTTAAATTTATGTATTTATTTATTTATTGTTTTTGACAGAGAGAGAGAGAGTGATACAGAGACAGAGAGAGAACTGAACTGGGGGAACTCCCCAGTTCAGCACATGGGTCTGCACGGGCCGGGGCCAGGATTTGATCCTTGGTCCCCAGTACTACAAAGTGAGCGCTTAACCCCCTGAGCCATCCTGGCTTCCCCTAAAATTATGTAAGAACCAAGATATTTTTGTGTGTGCAAGTAGAAAAAAAAAAACAAATGTAAAAGTCAAAAAAGTTAAATAAAAACCCAGAATTCCAAATTTGAATTAGAATATCAGCATGCACTCATGATGTAGTTTTCTTTTAAAAAATACTTCTTAGTTCTGGCCACTAGAAAGGGTTAGATACAGTCATCTATCCAGTAGCAATGAGCTTACATGGTTTCGAAATACAGTTTTCCAGTAAAAGGAATCAGGGCTACCTAGACAAACGGCAGATTCTAGCTTCTAGCTTTGGGACAGGAAATGTACAAGATGTGCCTGCAACATCTTATCTGATCAAAATGCAAAGAACCTAGTGAAAACTTCTCTGTTCAGGGGTCCTGTAGAAAGAACCAATGGTCTAACTTGAAGGGACCAAAATGGGACAATGTTTTCTATAAAAAAAGAAAAATGTCTACAATAGACTGAAGTACATTAAACATATTTAAAATGTACAAGCTCATACTGCTATTAAAGGAAATAGCTCATTGGTAACTTTTTGAGGATGGTAGGGGATCACCACTCTATTTGTGAAACTGGTATGATGGAAAGAATGCAGCCTTTCTCCCTAAGTGTCCTTAGGTAAACAATTACTTGAGTAAAGTTTCCGACTAGAAACATTCTAACGAATAAATAAATAGGGGGGTGATTAGCTTAGAATATCATCATTTTTCATCTTCTAATGAAATACGGATCTAGGCAGTGACCATCAACAATAATCAGAAGCCACCAGGAAAAAGCTGATGAGGCACCTTATAATGGATGGATCAGCTTAACCCTCTGAACATTGTTAATATCATGAAAAAGAGAGAATCATTCATTATAGCCCTCCTGCTGTTGTGTACCTTTTATTGCATTTCACTACATATGAAGTATTCCTCTCAGTAGATTGAACCTGAATCTCATTGAGTCTCTGGATTCCACTACCAGCTTATAGGAAGCATGGTAGGCAAAATGGAACAAGTTAAAAGACACACCAGAATGCAATTAGCAAAATCAAGACTTTGGAAGACCAAAGGACAAATGGCCTAATTTCTTCCACACATAAATTGTAAAGGAAAATAAGAGGAATGGGAATTTACAGATTACAGGAGACTTCAGAGACATATCAGTCAAAAGCAGTATACAGACCTGCATTGTTTGGGTCCTGATTTGAACAAACTAATTATGAAAAATTTATGAGACAGTTGGGGAAATCCTAACACCAACTGGATATTTGATTTAATATTAAGGAATGATTCATTTTTAGGTCTGAAAATATATAAAATATTAAAGTCCTTTTCTTTTAGGGATATCTACTGAAGTATTTACAGATGAAAATGTATAATGTCTGAGGTTTGCTTCAAAATAATGTAGTGAGTGGGAAAGTGTGTGGGATAATGAATAGTTGAAATAAGGTTCACCATGAGTTGATAATTTTGAAGTTGAGTGATAGGTATGTGGGGTTTATTATACTATTCTATTTGATATCTGTTTGAAATTTGTCATTATAAATGGGAAAGTTGTTTTGATAAGAGTTTCTAATTTGCTTTTCAAAAGTTGAAAATATGTACATTCCTACCAACAATATATGAGAATGCCCATTTCCACACACCCTTTGCCATACTGGATGTTTGCATTCTTTTAAAATGTTGCAATCTGATATGCAAAAGGGTGTTTTGTTGTTTTAATATTAGGGTATAATTTTAGTTAGAAGTTTTGTTGCCATTTGAGATCGCACCTTAAAGGGCTCTTCATCTTCTCTAATCTCCAGAAACAATCTGTCTGCTTCATGTTCTGCACAAAAAGAAAGTTGTACTCAGAGAGCTCTATGAACCCTGATTCTATAAGGCTGTATAACTATTGGCTTAGCATCTTTCTTTATTAGAGTTTCCTTTTAGCCAGCACAGTTTTTATTTCTGCCTAAAATATCTCAGTGATGGTCAGCTTATTCTGTGACCTGGATAAATTCTGGATGGAAAGTTGGAGTGAGGATTTACCACAGGTAATAATGCCTTTTGTTTTCCTTAGCGAAAAGTTTCCTATTTTCAATTTTTTCTAGTGGGGCAAAATCCACTTGCAGCCTTTTTCGTATATGAACTCCCTCAGCCTTAAGAAAGGCACCAGTGCTCCCCAGATCTGGAAGCCAGTCTCCTCTTCGTTTCTGAAAGTGAACATGTGTGAGTCCCCACACACTGAGAAGGAAATATGCTGCACTGATAATTGGTCTCAGTAGGGATCCAGAAGCATTCTGTTGTCCAGTGTAGCTTCAGATTTCACTTCTCAGATAAATTGTATCTGGAAATGCATTATGTAATTGTAGAAATAACTATAGAGAGTGATATTAAGTGGGAAAGAGAAAGTGTACCATCAGTTTAACAAATTCTCTTTCCTCCTACAGTGTTTTGTTGTGCATGACAAAATCCACAGGCTTAAAATACTTTTGTTTTGGATTTTTCTCTACGTATAATTGGCACACATTGCTCACCACCTTCCTGCCTGGCTGGCCCTTGTCTCCAGGGCAGGTGTGGTTACCTTGTGGCTCTGGTATTCAAGGTGTATGTGATGTTTACCCTCACCTGCTGCCCTCCTTGAGTAGATTTAACTCTGCAGGGCAGAGTCAGAATTGGAATTTTATCTGTGCTACTTAGGAGCTGTGTGGTAATATTACCCAGCCTCAAAGGAATTTAAAAAATACGCCTAGCTCTCAGTAAGTGTCAATTGAATTTGAATTATTAATTAAACAAATTTGTAATGCATGCCTACTGTTGTGTCAAAATCTGTGCTATGTAGAAATGTACAGTTCTTACCTAGAAATGATTGTCATCAACCCTTTTCATCCATTTTCAACAGTGGTTGGCACGATTCTGGTATGTGTTCAACCTCTGCTTTAACATCAGTCTTTGCAGATAATAGCTGACTTGTTCAAGGCTTTGTTTTCCACAGTCTTTTAGGGGAGTTCCACCGGGGAGGAGAAAGTTGTTGGTACTGTTTTCCTGTCAGCTTGCTCAGCAGGGGTGAGAAACCAGCAGTAACCTTGCCTAACCACAGTCTTTCTGGCAGCATCTGCTGGAAAAAAATACACATCGCAGCTTCACTGGCATAACTCTGAATTGCTGAATTCATTCTTTGAGGTTGGCTCTGCAAAGAGATAAAAAATTTATAAGGAGCAGAGGTGGATACATGCTTTGGTTTGTTCAGTGTGTGATAATTCATCCCTAATGCTGACATAAACTTTAAGTGCTTAGAATAAAGGGTGGTATTGAAACTGAGATAACAAGTGGGAACGAAGCAGCCTTTTTGCAGGATCAGGGAGGACTCAGAAAGGCGGTGCAGTTTGAATTGCCAGAAGTCCCCTGTCCTTTTCCTTGTTGAGTCCTCACCTCAATGGGCATTTTATTGTTTCTATTGAAACTGAAGCAGAAGCAGCTCCCATAGAAAGCTTCTAAAAGGCCCTGAGCTACAGAGATGGAATGCCATATAAAATTCTAGGCTCCTGGGTGAAATGAGTGCATGTTAAAACGTGCATATGCTATTTGAGGTAACAGACTTTATCTGCTTTCTGGAGCCTGCGTATTTCAAATGTTGGGCAATGATCTTAAAGCGTCATAGCAGTGAGGCTCCATAAACACACACAATATGGTTTCATTATAGAGTTTAAGAAATTCTCAGACATACAACTGAAAAAAGATGTTTCTGTGAATGGAGCAGAGTTATTTTAGATGCCTAAAGGGATTGATGTCATTTCCCAAAGGGCCAAATATATTTTTACAAACTAATCTTCATTGAATGCCTAATGTCCAGCAGTCTTTTAAGGTGTAGAGGAAGTATATGATGTCATCTCCATCCTTATAAAATTTATGATGATAATAACCTATCACTAAAATTAAGCACGTACTAAATGCCACCCTACTACTGGGTTCATATGCATATTTTTTCATTGAGTCCTCACAACAATCTATGAGGTATAGGTTTGTTATTATGTCCATTTTTCAGATAATGAAACTGAGGTTCAGAGAACTTTATTGACTTGCTAAGTTGTGGGGCCAGAATTTTAATCCATATCTTTTTGACTCCAAGCCCACACTCTGCTTCCTGAGGTGCAGTTTTAAAGGCAAGATGAATTCACATGAAAATGCATACTAATTGAAAAGTAGATGGTATTTGGCAATGGATATGAAGCTCTGAAGGATTGCTAATGTGTGAGATGTCAGCATCAAGATTCTGAAATATCTTGGCAGACTGGCAGAACAGGAAAAGTAATAATATGAAATTTAGAGGAGATAAATGCAAAATCCCTTCCATTTAAGTAAAAATCAGCTATTGAAGTCCAGAGGAGGAGAAAAAAATGGTTTAATGGCACTCTGTGAGAAGGAAAAAAGGACTCAGGGATTTTAGTTATCTGCAGATTCGAAATAGGTCAGCAGAAGAACTGTGTCTTTCAGAAGTGCTAATGCATGCTGATGCTATATTCACAAAGACATGGAATCTACTAAGGAATCAATGAAGACAACAGAATGATGAGAGACCTGGGAGTTTAGCCATGTGAGCAATGATTGAATGAATTAGAGGTATTTATTTGCTCTTGAAATAGTTGCAGAACTGTCTTCATGTGGCAGAAGGGTTAGACTTTATATAACTTGAGGGGGAAGTCATGAGTCCTGACCAGTGCATAGAGCATATGTACAGGGAGATCTCGATTCCACAGAAGCCATCATGGAATTATTCTGATATGATCATGCTGCCTTGTGAGGTGATGAAATGTGGAAGCTGAGGCTGAGTGATGTTGCAGAGTGGGGTTCTATGGCCCCAAGTACCACAGGAGATCAGAACAGAGCTATTATAAGTCAGGGTGGGCTAAAGCCATCAGAGATGGTTATGGAGAAACTGAAATATGATATTGGGCTTAGAAGATTGGCATGGGGAGAGCATTTTAGGTGGAGCAATCAGCATATGGGAAAATAAAAAGGGAGAAAGCATTAAAAAAGACTTGTATTTCATAGGAAGGGGATATGGCTTGAGTATGACTGAGGGCACTAATTGGGCAGGAGAAATAAGATTGGATAAAAGGAATTTGGGCTGATGTCTAATTCATGACACATTTAAGACGTGAGAGATCTCTTTAAGGGACCATTTCTTTTCTTTTTTTTTAAAGATTTATTTTATTGTTTTAGACAGAGACAGAGAGAGACAGAGAAGTGGGGAGGCCAGAGTAGTCGCCATAGTTGTATGTCATCAGTTTTTGACATGGTAAATTTTGTTCCATACAAGCTGGCAGGGTTCATGCAGGGCGGGAACTGGGCTGGGGGTCTCTTGCATGGGAGGCGCACCCCCTTGAGCCAGGAGCCGAACTGGTTTGGGTGGGGGGTGGGGGGGTGGGGAGGGCGAGAGCCGAACTGGGGGCCTCCCTCATGGGAAGCATACCCCAGTTCAGCATATGTGTTGGCACGGGCTGGGATTTGATCCTCAGCCCCTGGGGCTGCAAAGTGCTTAACCTGTTGAGCCATCCTGGGTTTCCAGGAACCATTTATTTGCTGTCAGTGTATTTGGTAAGGTAGCATTAACCCAATATATGACCCAAAGTTAGTCTTATTTGCAAAAGACTAACTTCAGCATGATGAAACAAATAGGCATCTCTTTCATTCTTATTTAAACACCACAGCCTCTCTGAAGTGTGTGAAAGAAAAGCTGTTAACCATTGGATTTTACCAACTGTATTTACTTTTAAAAGTGAAATGGTTGAAGATAGGTCAAATCATTGTCTACACTACGTTTTGGCCTCCCTGGAAAGGCAGGAGGTATCCCTCCACCCCCACCGCCGGGGGCTCCTCACCAGATTGACTTCAGATGTCAAGACTGATGATGCTAGACAGGCACCAAGAGGGTATGAACAGATTTGCGACGTGCACATTTGAAGTTTCTGGGAAGACAGGGCAGGCCTCTCAAGCAGGTTTGCAATGGCTTCGTAGAGCAAGGCAAGGAGACAAGACTGGTTTGGGGTGTTGTTGAGGTGAAGGGTTGGTTGGGGTCAGCGTGAGGGTTCTCCGCAAGCAATCAGGTGCTCTTGGGTTTGAAATTCCTGCTGGTGCCAAAGGAGGGAGCATCAGCTCCCTCTGATGTGGGGCAGAAACAGCAAAAGTGAAGGCAGACCCCTCGTTACAGCCAATAGATGGAAATCATATCTGCAGGACCTCAGGGGAGCCAGTGTGAAGAATACGTGCAACCACAGCTGTGTATTACGTGCATGCACGTGTGTATTAGGTAACTAAAAGTGAATGTGTGCTAACTTTATGCTGAAACTTTGTCCAGGCCTCATTACCAGTGCATAATCAGGTGTTATCTTCAATTGAGAGCGTGGATGGCTCAGACGCTTTGGCCACTCTGCAGAACCCTCTGGGTAGACTGGAGGCCAAAGAGGAAGAGGATGAGGATGAGGATGAGGACACTGAGGAGGATGAGGAGGAAGATGGGGAGGACACAGACCTGGAGGACTGGGAGCCAGACCCTCCTCGGCCCTTCGACCCGCATGACCTCTGTAAGTACTGGCTGGTGTTTGTGAGGGAGGCCTTCCTGTGTGCACTCACTGCTTCCTGCTTTGTGGCGTCACTTCACACCGTCCTCACCAGTGTCTCAGAGTTTCGATTTCACTGCTGAGTGAGCCGAAGCTCAGGATAAGCTAGACAGCCTGCTCAGTGTCACATAGCTGTGAGTGGGGGCCCAGGCATTGGGCCTGTCTCCCTGATGCTAGACCTTGGGCCACTAAACCACTATGATAAGTTTGTCCGTTGCTGGTATACTCAGCCATTTCAATTTTAATGTTTGCTTGGCCTCTTTTCATCATCACTTAAAAATACCTGTTGTATTCCAGACACTAGTGCTTTATATTTTCTGACTTGTTTCATACGCTCCACAGTCCTATGAGGTAGGTAGCTTTCCCAAGGTTGTGCTCAGCTATTGCAAGAGTCAGGATTCCAACTCAGGTGGTCTGGCTCCAGTGTGCCCATGGTTCACCGTAACCCGAGTGCTGGGGGTGTTTCTGCTTCCACCTCCCAATCACTGCTTCTTTCCATTGATTTTCATGTTTCTATGGCAAAGTTCTTATCTCGTTTATTTGAGTGAGCCAGGCTATTCAGAGTCTCACCATATTTCTCCTGGGACCTTCCATGTGCAGGTGGGCAAGGTCATTTGCATGGGGCCAGTGTTCACCTTCATATCCCGTAGAAAACTTCCTCATTTTGTTTTTCCTTGAATTCATATATTTTTTTCAAGGCCACTCCTTATTCAAATATGCAAAGTCACTTTCTCTTACAAACATTAATGCAAAGTGGCTCTTCTTTAAAATGGAAAATACCTATTCTCCAAGCCAGATCGTCACACGGCCGGAGTTGGGTAAAACATGATTGGTTAATTAAACTTGCTAATGGTTGTGAGTATGATGTCTGTGTGGTTCACATCTAATTCTGATAGCTGACGGATGGGTGCTATGAGGGAAAGAGGGAGTGAGTGTGGACGTTTAGTACAAACTGATCACTTGGAAAATGAGCTGAAAATAATGTCCTATCAGGTCTGGGCTAATTGGGTCATCCAAGTGAATGAGGTCTGGGATGTTAAATTCATTCACTTGAGTAGTATCTTCTTCATACAATATGCATTGAACTCTCAAACAATACAGCACTCTTTCTGTTTGCATTAGACATTACCAGACAATGAAGCCTCTATAACTTCCCTTGAAAAAACTGGTGTTAAATAGCGTTGTCAGGGTTTTTTTTAACAGGTTTTTTTTTTAAAGATATAATATACATACTATAAATGTCACCTCTTTCATCTTATCAGCTTTTGTAACATTTAACCTAATAAGCTCTTTTTTTTTTCTTTTCAGACATGTTATAATTGATTTATAAATTTAGTGGCCACTATTTGAATTAATATCCAGTAGAGAAATAAGTCACAGCCTGCGTATTATTTTTGGCAGGCAAAGGCTAATTCTGCCTGATTTTAGAGGAAAAGTACAAAATTTTATTGGTCTCTGAAAGCATATATATTATAATTGAATGGGCACTGTAATTGTAGAAGTTAATTGAATTTTGGCCTGAAATTTAGACTTGGGGGTTTTTCAGGTTAGAACTTTTTACTTGAGATCAAGTCATGTTGAGGGATTTGACTTCCAGATTTTTCTTTCTTTTTCAGGGTGTGAGGAGTGTAACAATGCACATTCCTCAGTGTGCCCAAAGCATGGCCCCTTGCACCCCATCCCCAACCGCCCTGTGCTCACCAGAGCGAGAGCCAGCCTGCCCCTGGTTCTCTACATTGACCGGTTCCTCGGCGGTGTCTTCTCCAAACGGCGCATACCCAAGCGCACCCAGTTTGGCCCCATAGAGGCACCTCTCGTCAGGGAGTCTGAGCTGAAAGACTGTTATATTCATCTAAAGGTAATTTATTCTTTGTCATAGTTCACTCTTGTCATTATTTTTAAAAGGGCATGCATTTTCCTACTAGTCTTCTAATTGAATTGCATAGCAGTTGTTTGCTAAGGCATTGTATGAGTAACTCTGACAGGTGTGTACTTAGGGAGCTGTATGAGTCTGCTAGAGCTGCAATAACAAAACACCACAGACAGGTGGATTAAATGACAGAAATTTATTTTCCCACCATTCTGAGAGGTTAGATGGCTAAGATCAAGATTTTGGCAGGGCTAGTTTCCTCTGAGGTCCCCCACCTTGTCTTGTAGATGGCCACCCTCCTGCTGCCTACACATGATTGTCCCTCTCTGCAAGCGTCCCCCTGTGTCTCTCTATGTGTCCTAATCTCCTCTTATGAGGACACCAGTCAGATTGGATTAGGACCCAATGTAAATGACTTCATTTAAACATAATCACTTATTTAGAAGTTCTATCTCCAACCATAGTCACATTCTGAGCTATTAGGGGGTTAGGGCTTCAACACACAAATTTTATTTGGGGAGGGGGACATATACAGTTCAGCCCATAAAGGTGCTTTAACAACTTTTACTTTTCAAACTGACTGGAATACAGAGAATTATGTAAATTCATGTAATCTGCTAAGTGCCAATAATGTTTTCAGGGAAACCACTTCAGTATTTGAAATAGGTCTGTCCTGTTGAATCTTAAGGAATAGGTCACTGTATGTTAAAGTATATTTATTCTGATCTCTATTTTATTATATTTGATGCTGTTGTTTCTATTCGACCCCTTGCTGTGTGCCTCTTGGAGAGCAATGGGAAGGGTAGTGGGAAGGAAGAATATTTGGGATGTGTGCTTTGAGGAATTAGCTGCTATCGTGGTTAGATGTTCTTTGGTGAATGCTCAAGATCTCTGAGAAAGAATATTGCTTTGTAGTAAATTATATAAATATTTAACCACTCTGCTAGACACTTGAAACTAATGTTATATTGAATGTCAACTGTAACTGAAAAAAAATTTTTTTTTTAAAGATCACTCTATAAAGAGAAATGCCTGTCACCAGATTACACATTATAAATGCATACAATTGAATCCCAAAAGGAAGCAAGTTATAATGAACTGGAGAGTATTTTGCTTGTATTTTCTGGCTCATTTATAGCATTTTTTGATGTGTTAGTTAATGATGAAGCATCAACTGAAGCTATGCGATCAGGTTGTTAACATTTAGGTTTTGCCAGGTAATTCTTCTATAGGTGGGTCTTTGGAAAGTATCCTTTCCCTTTTACATTTGGCAAGACACAATTTCAGTTCTGTACAAAGGGAAGAATCAATATATATGGTTAATTGAAGGAGCAGTATTTTGTATATTGTGACTTTAATGCATATCATATTGAAGGTTTTATTTATTTATTTTTTGGTGTGGCTTTTAACTTTCTCTTTGGTTGCAGGTTTCTCTTGATAAAGGGGACAGAAAAGACAGGGATTTGCATGAAAACCTATGGTTTGAGTTGTCTGATGAGTCCCTTTGTAACTGGATGATGTTTGTACGTCCAGCCCAGAATCACCTGGAGCAGAACCTGGTGGCTTACCAGTATGGCCACCATGTGTATTACACAACAATAAAGAATGTAGAACCCAAGCAGGAACTGAAGGTACAGAGCTGGGTCAGCGGGGCCTCTGCTAGGAATCCTGACTGAAGTGTTTCCTGTATTTTTTTTTCTGAAGTGGGATTCTTACCAAAATGGTCCTTTCCTTGTAATTCACTTACTTATTGAATGCCTGCTATGTACCGTACAACTATAATAATCCCATAAGAAAAACAGAATGAAAGATGTATGGCTTTTGGGCATATCAAAGGCCTACATGAAGGCATTAGGCCCAGGGGTAAGGAATAATGGTTTGGGGGAGCATTTGTAATAGAGTGATTGACAATGGGGTCACTTAACATGATTTATACACTTTAAAGAAGAATTAGTTGAGAAACAAGAGCTCTTGTAAAATAAAATTCAGATGTATGGGCAAGATTTCTGTTCTTTATCTGAATAATTTATTTTGCCCAAAGAATTCTATGCATGGACTTCTAATTTTAGGAATATATTTTTGGGGATTAAATCTCTGTTAAAATTTGTGTACATATTAACTTGATGATATCATAAAAGTTCTGCTGTAATTCCAAGTGAATGTTCCTTTTTTTTTTTTTTTTTTTAAAGCTACGGTATGTTAAGAACAGGGCCAAAAGAGAGGGTCACTGTAGCTTCCTGATATAAACAAAACAGGAGAGAAATGATTGTACCACAGTGCCTCACTGTGGTCAAAGTGAAAATAGATACCTCTCTAGGAGAAGAACAAAGACCTAGCCCTAGCCTTTGTTCAAAAGCTTTACCAAACCTGCGTCTTTGAAACCATCAAGTAGATAATCTATAAGCCCCAAAGAAAACATGTAAAAAGGGATTTATATCTTGTATCACCTATCCCAATAAATTCTTGACAAGTTAAAACTGAAGTGAATGTTTCTTACTGTGGAGAAGAGATTATTTTCTCTTTGAAAACAGTAGATAGAACTATAGAGGTAAAGACAGAAACAAAAAAGAATGCAATAGTTCAGTATAATAAACAACCAAAACAACAGAGAAAAAGGAAGCAATAGAATGAAGGAAATATTTGTAATGCATGTTAAAAGATTTAAGTATAAAAACTGAGACTGAGTTGTACATCTCTAATCTCACTACATACAGATGGACAAATGAACAAATGCCAGAAATAGACTTTATTTGGATGAGGAATCAAATGGTAAAGAAATATTTAAAAAATGTTTTCAATGTTGATAATATAAAAACCCTTAAAACAACTATGAATTATCGTTTTTGTTCGTTTAAATTAGCAAAAGTAAGTGGGTACAGTGCAATGAATTTGAGAGTTTTAAAAAATAGGGACATTCATTATAGAATTTCAATATTTTGTAGAATATTTCTGGCAGCGTTTGGCAAAAATATTTTTGTCTGAGTGAATCCAATCCTTGACAATTAGTCTGAGGAAGTAAGTATAAACAGATAGGGCATTAGCCCTATCTTACTGACTGACTCTCAGAGAATGGCTTTAAGGTGCACCATTATTTTATACACCATTAAGGAAAAATTGCTGCCAGTTAAACTATATTACAGTGTTGTTGTTGTTTTTTTTAAGTCAACAAAGTGGTTAGTTTTTTACTTATTGTAGGAGTTATTTTAGACTTAGACATAATTTTAAAATCACATCACACTTATCCACACAGAAAAAAGTACACATGGGCAAAATCATTTGGTTAAGGTATTAACTGCTTGGTGTGCAGTCTATTTCATTGCCTCACTGTTTTAGTTTGTCATGGATGTTTGTGCTTTCCTATGTCTGTCATCTTCCATGCCATCAAGGTGCTGATAACAGTCAAGTATTTTTAATGTGAGTGCTCCGCTATCTATAGTATATTTTTCAAAGCCGTTGCCCTTTCTGCAATGTTTGATGTTGTGCTTTTCTATTGACTGAACCCATATGTGTCATTTTCCTCAGTTGAAACACATGTTTTTGGAACTTTAGTGGTTTTCTGATCAAGTCAGTAGAAAGTGTCTCACAATTTGATGTTTGATGCCTTAATGAGAGGTCCTGCAGGATGATCACAGCAGCCTTGCGTTGCTTTGAAATTCCTTTTATTTATTCTGAGGGAGACAGCAATATTTTCCCCATTTGTTTGCGTTGCTCAACAGACAAGTGTTAGCTCATGGGGTGCCATGGATGTGCAGTACAAGGAGCTTGGCCAGGCTCGTGTAGGAGCAATGAGCAGGCAGTGAGGGCAACGTCATGGCAGTGATTATAGGATGCCACGGGACATGAGACCCATTATGATTCTAAGATTTTAAACAATGAAAAAATGCACATCTTGGAATTGAAGGAATAGGGTAGAATTTATGACAGCAAAATGACACCCACCTAAAACTCCAACCATAGGGTCATGGTTAAGTATATTATAGATTACAGACTTTGTAGAGTATTATCCCACAGTTAAAAATGAAGTCTCTCAAAATAACTACGTTCACATTGTTAAAATAATATTCCATAACAATTCTAGATGATTAACTCGTATAGCGATTAATATGGTGAATTCCTACTAGGTTACAGACACGAGGAAAAGATGGCCTGGTTCCCCATGTCCAGGGAACTTGTATTCCAGAGGAGAGGTGGGCAGAAAGATGTACATAAGCAAATGTATCAAGTAGTGGCAACTGTTAGGAAGGAAACAAATGGTGCACAAAGAGCAAATAACAGGAAAAGGGACCCGTTGAGATTTGATGGAGAGGGAAGGCCTTGCTAAAGAGATGATAATTAGGCTAAGAACTGTGGACTAAGATGGGGCCAGCAGTGGAGAAGGGGTGAGGGGAAGGTGAAAGGGAACAACCCAAATTCCTGGTGGTGAAACCGGAGGGCAAAGGCTGGATGGGAAGGAACTTGGTGTGCTTGAGGAACTGACAGCAAGCCCTTTGGTTGAGTAATAGGTAAGGGAGGGTGATGAGAGCTGAGATACCTTAGGGCCAGATCATGGAGCCCTTAGAAGGCTATCATCAAGCATTTCATGTTTATTATGAAATGAGAAGCTGTTGGTGGCTTTTTTCTTTTTTTTAAGATTTATTTTTATTGTTTTTGACAGAGAGAGAGACAGACAGACAGACAAAGAGAAGGGGGAAGGCCCAGAGCAGTCTCCATAGTTGACAGCATCAGCCTTCCATATAGTTTCACTCCACAGGTGGGCATGGGGCTGCGTAGGGTAGGAACTGGGCCAGGAGCCTGCCGCATAGGCCCTGGCAAGAACTGAACTGGGGGCACACCCAGTTCAGCATATGAGTCTGCCTGGGCCGGGGCCAGGATTCGATCCTCAGGCTCCGGGGCTGCAAAGCGAGCTCTCAACCCGCTGAGCCATCCCAGCTTCCCTGTTGGTGGCTTTTAAGCATGGGAATCTGATGGAGTTTTAAGAAGGCCACTGTGGCTCCTGTGGGGAGGATGGAATGAAGGGAGCAAGAGTAGAAAAGAGGAGGCTCGGTGGAAGAGGAGGCAAGAGCTCATCCTGACATGCATGTAGGTGGGAGAAACAAAAATGGAGAACATTTGAGCAATAAACAGTTCTTGCTAAAGGACGACAGAAAAATACTGAGAAATCCAACACACCTTTTAGGTTTCAAGTCTGAACAGTTGGATGTAAGGTAGGGTATTTATTGAGAAGGGAAAGATAGGCAAGGGTGGGGGTGTGAGTAGAGAAACATCTAGAATTCACTTCTGGACATGTTACGTTCAAGATGTTTGTGGAACATGCACAATACCAGGTAGGCAGGTGAATATACATGGAGGAAACAGGGAAGCAGGGTCTAGGATGGAGATACTGATTTGGGAGCCATTAGCATAGAGTTGGTTGGAAATGGATGTGATCAACTTAGGGAAAAATAAGGAGGCCTTGGACTTTGAGAAACAGCAGTATTTAGAAGTTAGGGAGAGGAAGAGAGCCTGATAAGGAGACTGAGCAGAAGTAGTCAGGAGGGAGCAAGAGACGAGGAGGGCGTGGTAGCATTTGAAACAGTCACTGGTGATCCTAGTAAGAGCCCTCGGTGACTTGTAAAGGTGGAAGCCACTGTGATTATGGCTGTATAAAAATCTGTGTTTAATCACAGATAAATCAGGAGAGGCTATGTTTTATTCAAATGAGTAGACTATTAATACTATTTCTTGTGAAGGTGTTCTAATAACAAAACAATTTTTTAAAGAGGAAAAAGAAAACATGTGGTGTGCCTAGGTGAATGAACTTCTGCCGATCTGCAGACTGGTGTTAAAGGGGTTGGCTCACAGTGTGATAGATTGCTGTTGGTTTGTTTTTTGTGGGCTGTGGGAAAGCCTGAATTGTTTTATGTAAGCAGCAGAAAGACTTAAACCTTTAAGCGTGCAAAGGACACCTAGTGATGTCCTTTATAGTTTTTGATGATGTGCTTGGTTCTTGCAGGTGTGGTATGCTGCATCCTATGCTGAGTTTGTGAACCAGAAAATTCATGACATTTCTGAGGAAGAAAGGAAAGGTGGTTGTACTTTTTTATATTTTATGTGTTCTATATGAATTCTAAGTTATATATATTACATCTTTATGTAATCACTAATTTTCTATCTTGCTGCATTCAAGAAGACATTTCAGTAGATATTTTAGAGCTACACATTCCTGTCTAACTCTAGGATCAAATGACAATGACATACATATTTACATTTCTTTCATGGGTGCTGGAAAATAGTATTTAACATAATAAAAACCTCCAAATGCTAAATTAGAGCCTGGATCAAAGGATAATCCCTATCTAGAGTTCATCATCTCTGAGGACACAGCCAGGCAGGCATTGACTTTGTTTTGCATGTAAATGTTACCAAAGTATAATCTCTATACAGAAAAGTACACACACTGTAAGTATCCATCTCAGTGAATTTCCAGAAAGTGAACACACCTGTGTAAACTGCATCCAGGTCGAGAAGTAGCACATGACCAGCAGTCCAGACGTCCTCTGTGCTTTCTTTCAATTCCTCCTCACTCCCAAGTGCAGCAACTCTCCTGACTTCCATACCGCAGATACAATGTGCTTGTGACTGAACTTGCTGTAAATAGAATTGTATGATACCTATACTTTTGGTGGGTGGGAACCTTTTGCTTCACATTATGTTTGTGAGCTTCAGCTTTATTGTGTATTATTGTGATTCATTCATTCTCATTGCTATTTGGTATTCTATTGTATGACCGTACCATGATTCACTTATCTGTTTTACTGTAGATAGAAATTCGGACTGTATAATGTAATTCTGACACTAACTCCCTGGAGTTAGGTCACATTTCATAGGTGAAGGGCAGAGTATTCCACAAGACTCTCCTCACCTCAGACACCAGCTGCAGGCTCTGGGGGCCCCATACCATCTGCACTTCTGACCAACTAGCCACAATTTAGGGAGTACCCACTACCCCCTTAGGTTTGATAATTCACTAGAACAACTCACAAAATTCAGAGATGTTCTCTAGTTATGATTATGCATCAGAACCAGCAAAATGGAGAGACACTTAGGACAAGGTTTGGGAGGGTCCCAGATGTGAAGCTTCCGTGTCCTTAGGCCATGTCACCTCCCTGGCATGTATGGTTGATGTATGATTACCAACCAGGGAAGCTCACCTGAACTTCGGTATTTATAGTTTTTATTGAGGTATCATTACATAGGCTTGATTGATTGAATCATTGGCCCTGTGGTTGAACTGACTTCAGCTCCTGCTCCCCACCCTGCTGATACCACCTTGCCCAAAGCCCCATCCTGTCATCAGATGGCCGGACTTTCTGACACAGACAACCCCCATCCCATGGTCATCTCATTGTCATCAACTCAGGTACACTCAGAGACCACCAAGAATAGATAACAAGGACACTCTTAATACTTGGGGAATCCCAAAGATTAAGAGGTTATTTTCCAGGAACCAGGAACAAAAGCCAGCCAAATTCATGATTCTACAGTAGGGCTGTTTCCAGTTTGGGGCTGTTTTGAAGATTGCCTCTGTGAACATTTTTATACGTGTCTTTTAGTGAACATATGTGTGTATTTCTTTTGGGTGTACAGCTAGGAGTACAATTGCTGGGTCATAGCGTGTGCGTATAATCAGCTTTAGTAGGTACTTCTGAACAGTTTGCTGAAGTGATTAAATTGGGCATTGATTTTTCAAGTAGTTTGTGATAAAATATACCTCCAGATTATGAAGCTTGCATCTAAATCACTAGGTTATCTGAAAAGAGATATCCATTGTAGCACTTAGTTTTTCCAGTGTCGTGAGGGTGTATGTGTGTGTATGCATGTGTGTGTGTGTATGTGGGGGGTGGGGGTGGGTGGGAGAAGGTAGTATGAGGGTATTAATTCCTTTGATGTTTTACATGAATATATCAGAAAATAAGACCCCAAAACTACTCTGTCAAACGTTAGCCTTTTGTTTTATGACAAAACAGTAATGTAAATAGCAGACACTGTATATTTATGAAGTCTGAGCTACAGTGAGACAGGGATGGTGGGGGATACTGGGCGTTTGAGTTTTATTGGCGTCTATTGATCATTAGCCTTTGTGATTTCTCTCCTGTGACCACAGTTCTTCGAGAGCAAGAGAAGAATTGGCCCTGCTATGAATGTAACCGCCGATTTATAAGCTCAGAGCAGCTGCAACAGCATCTCAATTCTCATGATGAGAAACTGGATGTTTTTAGCAGGTATAATGATGGGGAAGGGCTCACAAACTTAGTTTTTATTTATTTTTTATTTATTTTTTTATTTTATTTTTTATTGTTAAATTTAATGGGGTGACATTGGTTGGTAACAATCAGACAGTTTCCCAATGGACAACTCCACATCACATCACCCATGCATCGCATTATGTGACTAGCTCCCAGAATCAGGTCCCCCTCCAACC
>PVKE010034770.1:0-17227 GCA_004027555.1 Craseonycteris thonglongyai
CCGAACAGTGGCACAACTGGTAACCATCAAAATTGCTCAGCAGCAAAGGTTCTCACTTCCTAAGCAAGGGGGACCCCAGTTTGGTTCCCACCCCTCATGGTCCCACTTCTACTTGTGTGGAATGAAACCATATCATGACTAATGATGTACAACTATGGAGACTGCTCTGGGCCCTCCCTCCTTCTCTCCTTCTCTCTCTCTCTCTCTCTCTCTCTCTCTCTCTCTCTCTCTCACACCTTCTCTCAAAAAATAAAATAAGTCTTAAAAAAAAAAGAATTATTGATAATCAAATAATTTCTCACTGTCTCCACTGATACTACCCTACTCTAAGCCACTGATAATGTCTCCTGGACTAGTGTGGTCTCCCTGCTCCCACATGGTCCCTTTGTAGTCTATTCGCCTCACAGACACAGGTTAGTTCTGTAACAATGTCAACTATATTGTGGCATTCTGAACTCCAGAACTCTGTGATGGATTCTTATCTACCTCGGATTAAAATCCAGAGTCCATGCGATGGGCTATAAATCATTGCTTACCATTTCTCCCCAAGCTTCCTTTGCTTTATTTATGCTGGTATTCGTGAATGAGCCAAGCATGATCTTGCCTCAGGGCCTTTACACATGCCTTGAGCCGTTCATTCAACAGATGTTTCTTGAGTGCCTACTATGTGTCAGGAACTATTCTAGATAGTTGGGATACATCAGTACGAAAGTTTGACAAAGAACCTTGTCCTTGCTGGGCTTACATGTCCAGTATGTCTGCATCTCTCTTTCCCTCTGCTCAATTGTCACCTTATCAGAGGCCTTCACTGACCACTTGATTTAAATAGCAATCCCTTCCCACTGCCCAATTATTCCATATTTCTTTATCCTGGTTTATTTTCCTTAGTAACATCTATCACCATCTGACATATCATGACATTATTTCTTTATTACCTATCTTCTCCCAGTTGGATGGAAGCTCCTTGGCAGGGACTTTGCTTGTTTTAGTCTTTGCTGTAGTTCTAGAATAGGGCCTTGCACATAGAAGGCTGTACTTTCAAATATTTTCTGAATGAATAAATACACAAATTAAAAGTGAGCCCTTTTAATTTGTAAACTCATGTTTTCAAATCTGGGATGATTTCTTACAGTTTGGGGGTGGGGGTGGGGGTAGTTTTTTTCTATATTTTTTCTTGCTCAAACTCCTATTATAATGTAGATTTTGTACCTTCTCACTGACTGTTGATTTTTATTATCTTTTATTTCTTTGTTTTCTTTTTTTTTCTTTTTTTTCTTTTTGATCTTCCAGGAGGTACCCTCAACTTTATTTTCTAATGCTTATCTGACATTTTAAGATTCTGCTATAACATTTATAGTTGCTAAGAGTTCTTTTATGTTCTCCCACAGTTACTATCATACTGACATAATCATTTTACTTACAAGCTAGACTGAATAGGATAAAGCAGAAATCAACTTAATTCTTTCCCATCTCTCCCTGTGAAATCTCTCTCTGTGAATTCCTGGATGTAATCTCAGCTAGGTCCCAAATTACATAGGAAAATTACATACAGAAATCCCTTGGTCACTTTTAGTCACAAGAACAGCTTTCTGTTGGTGAATCTTAAGTTCCCACATCATATACAACTCCTATCCTGCTCTCTTTTTCTTTCCTTCTGCCATCACTCCCCCTCAAAACTGCCTGGCGGGGGAGAGAAACATAGATGGCCTCTGTACTTCCTTGTTTTACCTTGTCGTTCCTCTCCTCCTTGTTTTTAGGTGCCTTTTCTGACCTTCCCAGGGCCAGGCTCAGAAGGAGAGGGGATTAATGAAAAAGACCTTTTGTGGGTTGTGCAGGCTGTAATCTGATGATTTCCTCTGAGGTGGCAGGTGCACAATTGCTGGCTCTTTCCCTAGAGGGAAGTTTTGGAGGTGTGCCCACTGAAGATCTTTGACTGCAGTTCCCTTGATGTGGGTGGGGCTGCACCCTGTAGCACTCCGATCCCACCCTCAGCACCTGGGCTTCTGGCTGTCCGCCAGCATGTCACATTCCCCCTCTAGGCTACGCTTTTAGGAGTGACCATGACCTCAAGCTGGCTTCCTCCCTTCTGTCTAACTTGACCCACAAGGAAACTCAGACACTCTGTTCCTACTGCGGGAGGAAGTGTAGTTTGTTCCCAATGTACCTGTCTCTCCTCGTTCTGCCATTAAATCAGCAACTCCAGCTGTAGTCATTCACCACTGTGTTTCCTCAGGCAGGAATTAGATATAGGCCTTCTGTCTCGTAAAGTCCAGGAGCATGTGTCAAGCTCTCCAAATGCTCCCTTGGAGCTCTTCTTACTCAGCTTGAGGTATAGAAATCATACACTTCCCTTTTTCTAAAAGGAGGGCTCAAGGGAGAGCTGTGTAGGGAACAGTATGTGGAAAGACTAGAAAAGTGAGGAGTATAGATACTAATTTTTCTCCAATCAGAGGAATAAAAATAAAAGAGACTTTCTGATAATGTAGCTGCCTAACAATTTTCATCTGATAACCACAGGCAGCGTAAATGTCCCAGCCTGGCCCCAAAGGAGACATGCATCCCTACATGTCCCGTTAGTTTTGAGATCTGTTTCACTTACCCACAATGTTCTGGAATAATCAAAACATATGCCTTTGGTACCTAGAGTCAGGAAATAATATTAAAAGAAACGTTATGACAGATAATCAGTATTTATATAGATTTTGGAGGACCATCAGAGAATACTTGTTAAAAGTATTCAGTATGGTCATGGGCATCAGACAGACTGGGGTTTGTGTTTTAGCTCTGCCACGTATTAGTGTGTAACCTCAGGCAAGTTATTGAACATCTCAGAATTTCTACTGCCAAAAAACGTTAACACTTACCTAGACATTAGAGTTGACTGTGAGCTGCATTGCCTGTTGGTAACTTGGCACCCTCAACATCACTCCTACCTAAGGCTGGGAACTACCTTTCCCAGGATCCCCTTTCCTGTGTGGTTCTGGGTTGGAGTTTGTAAATGAGACAGTTTGTGACATATGCAAGACTTGAAAGGCAGAAGTGAAGAGAGGCCACTGTTTTGGGGATAACAGTTGCTAAGGTTCACCAGGGCTTCACAAGACATGGGCTCACAACCCTCTCCATGAACTCTCACTTTATAGCTACAGCAGGATTCTTTTACTACCTCCTCCCCACCCCCAGAAGCTGAATTTCTTCACCCACATACCAGGGCTTCAGACTGAAGACATCAACCACTCTTTCTCCACTTGACTTGCTGTCACCTTCTAGACTTTTACTTCCCCAGCTCCTCTCTCATTCATATAAGCTGTCATTTCTATATATGAAGCCCCTTATTCTACTTATAGTGACTTTGTTTTCCTGCCAGAACCATTCTGACACAGCATATACAGTCTTAAGATATGTGGCAAACACTCAATAAATATTAGACAATTATAATGAGAAAGATACCATTCACAATAAATTTAAGACTAATAGACTAATAATGTTAAACTATTAATATATGAGCTCCTCTGTTTAAAAACAGCAAAGAGGAGTGGTACAAATGGAGACCGTTCTTAGCACTAATACCAAAAACTGCTCACATTTCTGTAACACTTTTCAGTTCAAGTATTGCACACACCTTACTGCTTTTGGCTAAGATGCAGCATATATTGCAAATGGACACTTGCTTTCTTTTCTTTTCTTTCTTTTTTTGTTTTTCTTAAGATTTATTTTATTGTTTTTGACAGAGAGAGAGGCGGGAAGAGATAGAGAGAGACAGAGAGAAGGGGGAGGACCCAACAGTCTCCATAGTTGCACATCATACCGGTAAGTTTTCAACATAGTTTCATTCCACACAGGTGGATGGGGGGGCTGCACAGGTTGGGAACTGGGTGGGGGCCTCCTGCATAGGAGGCAGGTCCCCCATGAGCCAGGGTCCTCCCACATGGGAAGCTCACTCCCATGAGCTGAGGGCTGAACCAGAGTCCTCTCATGTGGGAAGCTCGCCCCTGTAAGAACTGAACTGGGGCCACATCCCAGTTCCGCATATGAGTCCGCATGGGCTGGGGCCAGGATTTGATCCTGGGACCCTGGGGCTGCAAAGCAAGTGCTCTAGCTGCTGAGCCATCCCAATGTCCCCGACACTTGGTTTTTTTTTTTTAACTGAACTGGGGGCCTCACCACATTCGGGAAGCACACCCCAGTTCAGCATGTGGGTCCGCCTGGGCCGGAGCCGGGATTCAATCCTCGGTCCTTGGGGATTCAAAGCGAGCGCTTAACCCGCTGAGCCATCCTGGCTTTTCCAACACTTGCTTTTTAAACAATAAAAGTCCATGATCAAGATAGCATCACAGTTGAAATAGGAAAGTAGTTTATACTGTAAAGCAGGGTTCCCCAACCCCTGGTCTACAGACTGCTACTGGTCTGTGGCTTGTTAGGAACTGGACCACACAGCAGGAGGTGAGTGGCAGGCGAGGGAGCAAAGCTTCATCCATATTTACAGCTGCTCCTCAGCTCTTGTATCACCACCTGAGCTCTGCCTCCTGTCAGATCAGCGGTGGTATTAGATCTAACTTATCGTGAAACGTACATGTGAGGGATTTAGGTTGCACACTACTTATGAGAATCTAATGCCTGATGATCTGAGGTGGAGCTGAAGGGTGATGCTAGTAGCAGGAAAACAAGCACAGGGCTCCCACTGATTCTGCATTATGGTAATTTGTGCAGTTACTTCATTATATATTACAATGTAATAATAATAGAAATAAAGCGCATAATAAATGTTATGTGCTCAAATCATCCAGAAACCATCCACCCCCCACCCCCAAGTCATCTGGGGACAAAAAGGTTGGGGATTGCTGCTGTAAAGGGAATGTTTATTTGAAACATGGATTTGTTCCATAGAGTTTTCTTTCATCAGAGATTGAAGTTGTCCTCTAGTGTTATGGGGGGAGCCTTGGCTCACAAGGAAGAAGTAACAAACTATAAGGGCCATCCATAGAGTTCAGGTTTAGATTTCCAATCAATTTATTAAACACACATTTTAAGACAGGTATACTTTTTATTATGCTATATGGTAACTGGAAATAAATGGTAGCAGTCAGTTTATAAATGACTGTAATTGCAATTCACTTTAAGGAACCAATATCTTATTCTCTTCTTGGTTCACTGATATTGACAATTTTCCTTAATATTGTGTTTTATACACCTATGGGTGAAAACATGGGTTCCCAATCCCGGGGCCATGGACCAGTACCAGCCTGTGACCTGTTAAGAACTGGGCCAAACAGCAGGAGGTCAGTGGCGGGTCAGGGAGTGAAGCGTCATCTGTATTTACAGCTGCTCCCCATTGTTCTCATTCCCGCCAGAGCTCCGCCTCCTGCAGTGGCATTAGATTCTCATAGGAGCGTGAACCCTACTATGAACTGCGCATGGGAGAGATCTGGGTTGCACGCTCCTTATGAGAATCTAATGCCTGATGATCTGAGGTGGAGCTGAGGTGGTGATGTTAGCACTGGGGAGCGGCTGCAAATACAGATTAACATTAGCAGAGAGGTTTGACTACACAGAGACCATAATAAATCAACTGCTTGCAGCCTCATATCAAAACCCTATCAGTGGGAAAGCTGGGATGGCTCAGTGGGTAGAGCGCTTGCTTTGAAGCCCCGAGGACCGAGGATCGAATCCCGGCCCCGGCCCGTGCGGACCCACATGCTGAGCTGGGGAGTGCCCCCAGTTCAGTTCTTGCTGGGACCTATGTGAAAGGCTCCCAGCCCAGTTCCTGCCCTGCGCCGCCCTGTACCTGCCTGTGGAGTGAAACTATATGGAAAACTAATGTCAACTATGGAGACTGCTCTGGGCCCTCCCTATTCTCTCTGTCTCTCTCTGTCTCTGTTTCTCTCTGTCAAAAATCAATAAAATAAATCTTTAAAAACAAACAACAACAACAACAAAAAAACCTATCAGTGAGTGGTAAGTGATAATTAAGCTGCATCTGGTGCATGAATCATTCTGAAACCATTCCCTGACACCCTCACCCCCACCTCTCAGTCCACGGAAAAACTGTCTTCCACAAAACCAGTCTCCATGCCAAAAAGGTTGGGAACCGCTGGGTAAAAAGCCAAGTCCTAGGCTCAGCTCCTCAGGTCCAGTTTCTTGCTCCCTTCTAGGGCTAGAGTTCCTGTGCTCCTCTCAGCTCCAATTCCCATCCTTTCTTTGCCTGTGGAATTTATAAAAAGAACGTCCTGCTGGCTTCTGCATCTGGCTTTTCTAATTGTTTGAATGGTACCAACACTTCCAGAAACTCTGGAAGCACAAGGTTGTGCATGGTCTGCCACAGGCAAAGTGTAACACTGTGTCACATGGTGACAGAGACAGCCTAAGGAAGGGAAAGGGGGCAATGAGATTCAGGTGTAGCATTTTGGTTCTGGGTTTATTTTGAGCCAGAACTCAGGGCACCGGTGGTGACAGGTGCCATCCTTCACTCCGGAAGGTTTGGGGAGTAAGACTCTAAGACTCTAAGAGTTGCACTGAGATGAGCTCCCAGTGAGAATAGAGGTATTTTTATCTATGGTTTCAAATAACCCAGGCTGTCTAGAAAGTATCCAGCCATGTAATATGAAAAATAGGCATTTATGGCTGAAATTTTTTCTCTTGTATATGCTACTTTTTAGGAATTACTGACTGCTTAGTAGGAACATGCTTATAATGATGTACTTTCTACAAGGTTTGACAATTAAATTTGTGAACTTTCCACCATGTGCTTATATTGGCAGCACTATACAAACAACTCAGTAAGGTTTCATAATCTTGGTACATCAGTGTCTCACAGCTGTGTTTGTGTCGACGTATGGAAGTGTCTTGTTGAGTGGCATTCATTATTGTTGCATGTTTTTGTGTGCTACTATGAGAATGTTGGAACTTGAATTAGAGCAACAAACAAACATCAAATTTCTTGTTCAACTTGGGAAGAGTGGAAGTGAAATCAGGGACATGTTAGTCCAAGTTTATGGGGATAATGCCATGAAGAAAACAGCGGTGTACAAATGGGGTAAATGTTTTTCTGAATGGAGAGAAAGCATCACTGATGAAGAGAGGTCAGGATGGCCAGTAATGAGCAGAACTGACAAAAAAATAAAATGCAAAAATTCATCAAATTGTTTATCAAAATTGTCAGCTGACTGTGAGAAGCATAGCAGACCAAGTAAACACTGATAGAGATGCAGTTAGGAAAACTTTCACTGAAAATCTTGGCATGAGAAGGGTGTGTGCAGAAATGGTCCTGAAGGAGCTCACTGATGAACAAAAGCAAAGGAGAGTCAAAGTTTGCCGAGACCTTTTAGAGACGCAAGACGATGTTTTGGGCCATGTTATCACTGGTGATGAAACATGGGTATATCAATACAACCCTGAAACAAAGCATCCAAGTGCACAATGGAAGTCAGCCAATTCTCCATGACCAAAAAATTCTGTCAATTCAAATCAAGAGTCAAAATGATGTTGCTAAACATTTTTGTTGTTAACCTTTTTTGATATCAGAGGGATTGTTCATTTTGAATTTGTATCAGCTGGACAGTCAACCAATTTGACTATTTGGAAGTGCTGGAAAGACTGTGTGAAAAAGTTAGATGAAAATGACCTGAACTTTTCGCCAACTAATGGCTCTTGTACCACGAAAATGTGCCAGCTCACACAGCACTGTGTGTGAGAGAGTTTTTTAGCCAGTAAACACATCACTGCATTGGAACATTCTCCCTTCTCACCTAGTCTGGCCTCCAGTGACTTTTTTCTTTACCTGAAGATAAAAGAAATATTGAAAAGAAGACATTTTTGATGACATTAAAGACATCAAGGGTGATATGATTATGTCTATAATAATCATTCCAGAAAAAGAGTTCCAATATTGCTTTGAAGGGTTGATGAGGTGCTGGCATCAGAGCACGGTTTCCCAAGGGGAGTATTTAGAAGGTGATTGTAGTGCTATTCAGCAATGAGGTATGTAGCAATCTTTCAAGGATGAGTTCCTGAACTTAATGGCCAGACCTCGTATATCCTGCCTCAAGAAAAGATAGTTTCTGCAACTACTGAGAGTGCTCTCTGCTGTCAGTCCTTTAGGGATTACTTTTGTAGAGCCAGTGTTCCTTCCCAGGGAAGTCCATTACAGCCCAGGGAAGGACAACTCTAACAGGGCATTTTAGTTCTGGACTCTGCACAGGATCAGCTGAGACTCTTGTCAGGACTGCCTTAGAGCTTGACTTTTACTCAGTTCTGCTCCCTTGCTTTCCCTTCCACAGGTGTTGTTCCTGAGAGCCCTCACTAATAAATATTCAGCCCATTCAACTTCAACATGGAGTCTGCTTCCTAGAGAATCCAGCCTGCAACTGACTCTGCTCTCCATATCACCATTATTTGTCAATATCTGTATTTTGTAGTTATCTCCTCTGCCATTCTCTTTGACCTCACCAGTTTATTTATACCTGTTTTACTCATTTACTCTTTACTACTGTATAGAGTTTTAAAAGGGAATAGAGATAAATGACAGTGTCTAACCTACCACTGTATTGGTTAGAGTTAAATTTCAGAGAACATAATTTACTCTAGCTATTTATAACAGAAAGATTATTTTCAGGGTATTCAATGTTGATGCAGATTTATTGCAATGATAGTCCTAATTTTTCATTCCTCCTTTACAATGTGACTTCCTAACTCTTCCCATCTAGGATTTCAATCTATTTCCCTACCTTTTGTTGGCACAAGGTAGAGATTTACAAGGTTCTTAGGAAAGTGCGTAGGTAGCATCCTCTGAACTGATTTTAAGACATGACATCTGGTTTTAACTGGTCAGAGAATGAATGCTTTCATATCTGCAGAGTTGGCAATTCTAGAAAAATCTGTGTCCCTGTAAGTGCTTTTATAGGGATGGTAGCTTAAGACAATGAATAATCAGTGAAGAAAAGGGATGACAATTCATAGATAACAGAATCATCAGTAGTGAAAGTGTTAAAATAAAAGGAATTTTATGTTCCCCTGTGTCTTGTTCAGGAGTACAACATATTATTATGGTTTGTGAGGCCTGCAATGGTTTATGCCTTATTGAGAATTATTTACTCAGCCATAGCCTTGTATGGCTCGGAATCCCTCAAGCTCACCAAAAAAAAAAAAAAAAAAAAAAAGTCCATGCTGTCAAGAGAACCTGGAGTCTCTCCAAAAGGTGTCCCACACATTTAAAACACAGACACTTCTTTGTCAACAAAGGCAACCCATGGCAAAATGTCTGGAGGACAAATTGCACTTCGCTCATGGGTAAGTCTTAATCACAGACCCTGTTTATTCTTACTGACATTAATGTACAGTATCAGCAATTTTGCTTCTGAGACAGAATCTGTTGATTTAATTTTGTCATTTTTTCTTTCAGTTGTGCAATCAGAAATTCATTTATATGAGGAAAAAGCAATTAATACCTGTGGAAAAATGCCAAAGAAAGTAGCTGTCAAACAAATGTTGAGCTCAAGATTTACCAAGAAAAACCCATGTTAAGTGTGATCTGATAGGAAAAGCTCTAGTATTACTAACCTTGGGAACTGGAATTTCACATTACCTTGTAAGATATTTCAGAGAAAATTATATATATGCAAACACAGACTGAAATATCACTGTGTTGACAAAACAGTAGTTTCTAAAACTGCTTTACTCAGATTTCTGAAGCAACAAGGAAATGAAAGAAAGACAGCACATAGCAAGTAACTTACCTTTTGGGGAGCCAATCTTGAGCAAATGTTAATTAAATCTTCCCCAAGATCAGCTGTCCTGTATTAAGCTACCTAGGGCAGAACAAAAGAGAAAGCGAAAGATCCTCCGGATCAGCTGTTTCCCAGGATGGAAATTAAAAGCAGCACCCTTATCCTGTCTGCTTTTTAGTCCTGTCTTGGATAAAACTTTCAAGCTTTCTGGCACTAGATTTAAAAGCACTTTCAGAATAGAAGGGTGCTCACATTTAGCCCCTTCTTTGCTTTCTTCTTCCTATTCGTTTCCTGTGGTCTTTGTGTACATGTACGTCTATCCCCCCAAATTGATTCTAATCAGATTTGAAGGCAGGGACTGTCTTAATTCATTTTTGTATCTTCTGTCTTCAGTGCTTGTTGTCTGACAGTGTTTTGCTTATATATAATACATTTTTGTTTGTTAAACAAAATTAAAGATAGCTAGAGGCAAATAAATTAGAAATGATCTAATGTTTCGATTGCTACCCCCAAAATGAAGAGATTGTTGGATTTATGAAGTGATTGACTCCATGTTTTAAATAGAATGAGCAATATATTTATATTTCAAGTGCAAATGAAAGTTGCCTTGAATGATTTTGATATATTTTTGTCTCTAATAGAAGCAACAGCCTTATTGTGCTACAATATAAGTCAAAGTGAATTTAGAAAGGTTCAATGGAAACACTTATTTTATGTGAACAAGATAGTCTTAATGATATTTAATAAAGTTTCCATATTAATAAAGTTTCCATATATTTATAAATAAGTTGAATAAAATGTTCCTCATCTTCCTAGCTGCTGCTAATGGAGTCAGTTATACTCATGAGTGAGGGGAAATTGTGAATGATGCCATTATATGATACCATTTTTTTTCATCTTTTATCCCATTTTATGATACAGTATCACAGTTTTTTACACCTCACTTTTTTTTTTTTTTAAGATCCTTCCATGTTAGCTCATAAAAAGTTGCTCTTTCCTTTTAAACATCATATGAGTGTGTGCAAGTCTCACCCTTCGTTGCTGCAGGCTCTTTGGACCCTGCTAGCTCCCTGTTAGGTCTGTTAAGAGAGGACACTAGAGACTGGAATGCACTTTTCCTCTCGGCAGCACCTTAACAATGACCTTTACTCTGTGGTGGACAGTTCGTTACAGTGCCCAGCATTTTTTGTCCCCCTCCCCCTGTCCCTGCCCTCCCTTCATCACACCCTATCTTTTTCTTTGGCATTCCCAAAGGCAGCCTCATTTTGGCCCCTCAGAGTCACCAGCACTAGCCTGGCAGGGGCTCCTGCTCAGAGCTGACCAACTCTATGAGGTCTCTCTAGCCATCCTTTGTGGTCAAATAACCTCAGCATTTTCCCTGTTCCTCCAGCTTCAGGGGTATGACCTGTTTCCTAGAATTACTATCCTCTCTTTCCCCTTTTAGCTTTTGAAAGTTCTTCAATAACTACTTAACCACTAGCTTATATTACATTTTCTTTGTTGAAATGCTTTTAGTAGTTTCTGTTTGCCTGGCTGGACCCTGATGGATGTAGGACTTGCCAGGGGTCCAACCCAACAGGGGTCCACTCCTGGCTCTGCTGGGTTGGAAGGCCTGCTATGTGGACGTGCTGCACAGACTGTTCTCTGGGCACTAAAGGAACCTCCTGGCAGATGAATGTTTGAGTTGTTTCTAACTTTTGCTACGTTAGACAATGTAGTAAACAACCTCAAACACATATTTTTCACAGATGGGCAAGAATATCTCTAAGGTAAACTTAGAAAAGGTGGAATTGCTGGGTCAAAAGGATTACTCAATTACCCTTTATCACAGTTGTACCAACTTATCTCTCATAGGTGATAAACAAAGTTATTTTCATGAGAAATAGAGGGAAGAGGGAGCCAGGTGTGGTACCCTTGTTCCAGCCAGAGAGACAAGGTAGAAGAGAGAACCTCATCCAGGCACAGAATGAGATTGATCATTTGAGGAATTGTTTTGTGGCCTAGACTCCGTGGACTTCCCTTTGAGAACTTTGAAGAAAAGGGAGACTAAAATACAAATGGAAAAGCTCTTTGATACTTTGGCGCCCACTTAATGAAGGGTAACACAACAAAAGGGAGAAAGGTCCTTTGCCACAGATCAACAACAGGTTCTGGCTGTCTGAACAGGCTTCATGCTGTACCCAGTGGAGACTCAATGCCCAGCAAATGTGGCTGTGGTGGCCAGCAGCCAGACTGATACCAACAGATGCACAGCTATTGGAATAGTTACAGCTATTGGCAGTGCTGCTGGGCATACTATATGTTGTAGTTATCAGTACATGTGAGACAGACACGTACTAGGGGTTCCCCAAACACTTGGGTGGATGTTTGTAGGGTTCTGGGTCTGTTTCCTGCAGTCTTAGAGCATGTAAGAGCTGGTAAAACACAGGCTACAAACTCATATTTGCTAAGGTGTCCCCTTTTTCATTTTTACATCTTTGCCTCATAAACTGGGGTAGGCTTTAGTTTAAAAGCAACAAAGTAAAATACTATTATTCCGATAACACAGCTCAACAAATGCAGGTGTGAAGTCATTTTTACCATCTACTGTTTGGATTTTCTTGGCATTTATTCCCATTCAGCAGAGCTCTACTGCAGCTATTAATATCATTGCCTTTGATTAGCAGAATGGCTACACTCCACATGCTGGCTTTTACTGATTTTACCATAACGGCATGTGGTCACAAAGCTGTGTTCAACCAGAGCTGTGTCTTTCCTACCATGTAAGATCTGGGCTGACTTCCTGCAGAAGACTTTTGTTTTGTGTTCCACCGCTTCTTGTTTGTGACATTCTTAATTTACATGCTAGCGATGCTGTCATCACCAATTAAAGGCCCCCTGGATGCATGGTACATTGGGACTAATTTAATATTCTTTTTGTTTCAGGTATCAGGTGGTCCTTCAAATGAATTTTTAAGTATCTCAGTGATGATAAAGAATAACAGAGACATCAATTAGAATTTAGGAAGACAAGCCTTTGTAGAACATGCTTAAGAGAGTCTCAAGGATTGGTGTTAATATTTGAAAGTTTAAGAGAGTGTACAATGAATGACGAAAGTAACAGGCACTGCATTCATTGTTCCTAGAAGAAGCATGGCTGCATTCCATTGAGACATATGCCCTTTGATCATCCCATTTTCCTCTTTACTTATTTCAGTCCTTCTAAGATTCAAGGCTGAGTCTATTTCTTCCTGAGGCTTTTTCTAATCATTTCTGTTCTTAGGGATGACTCTGTCCTCCAATTCCTATAGCCTTATCACTTACACATATCATTTGGAAATTTAGCACATGATACATTATACTATTATTGAATAAATATATGTTCATTCTCAAGTGTATTTAGAGAACTGTCTGGACAAATTATTTCTCATTCTCAGAGTCAGCACATGTTCTGTCAATGGTAGAATCTCAAAAAATAATTACCAGCAACTGTATTACAATCAGATGGAATTTTATTTTTTAAAGGGTGAGAGGAGAGACAAGACTGAAGCTTTGCAAGTTGAGACTCATAAGCATCAATAATGTTTTTTTAATTTAAAAGTTATATGTACATATTTTGGGGGGAGCATGTGGAAGGCAAGAACATCACCCGAAATCAGCAGTTTATTTTCAAGATTCAATAAAAATTCTTAGTTTCTTTTCAAGATTCAATAAAAATTCTTAGTTTCTTTTCAAGATTCAATAAAAATTCTTTTTTGCCCTGAACTATATTTAGTTTTGGCCTATCCCTTTCGATGTGACAATACGTGTAACATGGCTGATGGTTGTACGAACTGACTGATATTCAGAACAGACCTATTTTCACTTCAGAAAAACATTAGGTTCCATCATACATTTTAGAATTAAGAACACATCTTCATGTTTTATGACGTCAAGAACCTTGGCCCAGTGAGGCCTGCCACACATGAACTCCACGGCCAAGAAGACACATTGTCGCGCGGGAGGCCGCAGCAGCAGCAGCCTCTGCGTGGGCTCACCGCAGGACGAAGCTCCCGCGGCGCTCCGCCCACCCCGGTTCCGGGAGCCTCATTGGCCGGCCTTCCGCCCGCCATCTCTATTAACCCTCGGGATTTCGCGCAGGAGGCGGGCGGCCCCATTTCGGGCGTTGATTGGTCGAATCTTAAATGAGGGCAAGCAGTTTTCCAAATTTGTATTGGTTCTTAGGCCCCAGAATGGGCGGGGAAAGGCAGAGCGTCAGGGCTCAAGGAGGGAAGCGCGGAATACGCCGGCGCGTAGTCGGGGACGCCAGACCGAGGGCTTTGCTAGGGAACCGACTGTTGTTGCCCCGCCCCCTCGGGGCTTTTTGTCCCGTTAACTGTCGGATTGGCAGGGGCTCCAGCGCTGGGCGACATGCCGGTACACTTCAAGGTGAGGCCGGGGTGCCCGGGCCCGAAGCCTAATGATGGTGGGGAGCAGTGGCGGGGCGGGTGCGGGGCGCGGGAGCCTCGCTGGCTTTCTGCGCCGCGACCCTCGGCCCTGCAGAGCCTGTCAGCCCCTAGCCTACCTGCCACGGTCCTGGAGGAGGATCTTCTCCTCTTACCTAGCTCCCTCTCCACTGACACTCAATTCCGAGTTACCGTGTGGAAGAGTTAGATGCCTTTAAGATAGGTTTATTTTGGGAGGCTTATAGGAGGGGAGATGGGATGGAGGGCACTTTATAATGGGAACGAAGAGTCTTTAGATTGGGACATCTGTGGCTCATCTCAGTTTAGAATTAACTAACCCTCCACCCCTGCCTTTAAAACGTTAAAGTGTGTATGTCAAAGACTTGAGAAATGGGACCTTAACAAGATAAAGACAAGGTATGAGAAATACATATTATTCATACTTGTGCATTTGTGTAGGGTTATTTAAAAGTTCCAGGTAGCTGGTAGCTGACAAAGTCAAGCACCCTTCAACGTAATAGTGACTACAGCTTTCCACAAGCTCCGACTGCCTCAGCTTAGCCTTTTAAGTGTTTGTATTCAGAGTGGGAGGGCGATTTGTCTTTCTTTGGTTGAGTTTACAAAATTTTGAAAGGTATTAGACATAATACATACATAATATTGTGTACTTGAGAATTTAGGATAATTGTAGTGATGAGGATTTAGATTACCACCGTTATTAGACAAGAGCTCATACTTTGGAATCAGACAACCAGCAGAAGGGTAAATGTTCTGAGCCTCAGCTTCCTGCTAGCATCTGCCTCAAGTGCTTTCGAGGATTAAAGGATATAACACAAGTGAACCGCTTAGCACAGGGTTGGGCAAACATTAGTTATTATTAAGGAGCTCTTTGTTTATCAATCTTAAGTCTTGCAACCCTTTTTAGAGGTTTAGAAATTATACGGACGTCTGCTTTAAAACAATATTCATTAATTGCATTGTACTCAAATTGTACTTTGAGTTACAGGGCCTGAGTGAATACCAGAGGAATTTTCTGTGGAAAAAGTCGTATTTGTCAGACTCCTGTAATTCCTCAGTGGGGCGAAGGTATCCATGGGCTGGACTTAGATCTGATCAATTAGGTAAGTTGGATAAAATAATAATCATTATAACTTGAATAAACCTTTGGGTAAGTGTGCAAAATGATTAAAAAATTGTGAAGCATTGTTCTGTTGGCTTGCTTGACTTACTTATTCGTTTATTTAACAAATATTTATTGAGGGTTTACTATAGGTCAGGACTATCCTCAGCTTCTAAAGATACCAGACAAAGACTTTTAACCATAGGGAAGAGCAGTGAACAAGTAACTCAGTAACTAAACTGGAGGATTTCAGGTTGTTATATAAAATTGTAGCATGATAGATAACTTGTGAGAGGCATAGATTGGAGGAAATATGCTTTAGATGGGATATTTGAGGTGAGACATGGAAGCTGAGAGTAGACAAGTGTGGGAGGAGTACTCCCAAGGTCAAGGAATGGGAGCTTAGATTCAGTAGGTTTCCCAAGAGTAGGTACAGTGGGTTTCAAGACCATGATTTGAAATCAAGTCTGTATTGTTCAATGCCTATGAGTTCAGAGGCCATATTCTATTTTGTTTTTTAAGATTTATTTTATTGTTTGAGAGGTGTGTGTGTGAGAGAGAAGGGGGGAGGGCCCACAGCAGTCTCCAATAGTTGTACATCGTTAGTTGTGACATAGTTTCATTCCATACAGGCGGAGGGAGGGCCCCATGGAGTGGGAACTGAACTGGAGGCCTCTTGCAAGGGGGTGAGAAACTTTGCCACCAAACACTCCCAGTGGTCACCAGCTGCTGTGCAGTTCAGTATATGGGTTTGCACAGGTAAGAGCTGGGCATCAAACCCCAGACCTCTCGATTGTGAGACAAGCGCTCAACCACTGAGTTATTCCTGTATCCCCAGAGGGGCCATATTCTTGTCATTATACGTGCTTCCTCCCTATATCCCAGGCATATCAGCCCTGGGTCAAGGTTTCCCAGAGCATGGTAGAGGAGAAAGGAGACTTTATTCTCTCTGTTGCCTAATTCTCCCAGACTAGAGTGTAAGATCTCTGAGAGTAGGGTTCTGTCTATCTGTCTTTACTATCTTGTTCCTGCCCAGTACCTGACACAGAACCTCTATACTCTAGTGCTTATTAACACTTATTTAAAACCTAAATTTGAATCCACATTAGCTGTGTGACCTTGGGCAAATCGGGCTTCTTTCACCTAGTGGGACTTAGGAAGCCCATTGCACAGGATTGCTGGGAGTGGTTAAATGAGATATTGCCTGTTAAGGGCCAGGTGCATATGCACACGTGAATGCTCGGTGCCTCATGTGTAATGTGAATGCATAATGTTTGGGGATATAAGTTCCTCAAATGTTAGGTGTTTGAAGCCAGGAAAAGAGAAGGTTTATGAGTGGGATGCTAAGCTTGGAGAATTAGTAAAATGAGAGTGTTTGGAGAACAGAGGAAAGAGAGGGTAGAGGGGTGGCTCTTTTAGGGCTCTGAAGTGTCAGGATCCTTTGCCCAGAGTTTGACTTTAGAAAAGCTGAGTGTCCCTGCTTCTTGGGCAGGGTGATGCTCATGATCTTCTCCGAATGACCAGAAATTTCATGAATTTGAGACTGTTATATTAAGAATTCAAAATAAATCTCTCTTAAAGTGTAGATATCCCACTGAGGCCTAGAGAGGGATATTAGTAGGGTGACCAGATGTCCGCTTTTGGCAGGACAGTCCTGATTTTTAACAATTTGTCCTGCATCCCATGGCGTTTTAAAAACCCGATTTTTGGAAAGAACGCACAACAAGCTAGGGAATGGCGGGAGATAGACCAAATTTTTAATCAAGAACCCCCTCCCCCCCGGTCAATGCTGTCCCGCTTTACCAATGTTAAAATCTGGTCACCTTAATATTAGGGTACTGGGAAATTGGGTAGCCATTTAGTTAGCACCATGATATTTTAGCTTAGGCCAGCTATATTTGAGGGTAGAGGAGTGATGTGATGAAATGAGACCATGGGAGCAAAGCCACTTTGGAAAATGGTAC
>PVKE010034771.1:0-17231 GCA_004027555.1 Craseonycteris thonglongyai
TGCGGAACCATATGCTGAACTGGGAGCTCCCCCAGTTCAGTTCTCTGTCTGTCTCTGTATCTCTCTCTCTGTCAAAAAAATAAATAAATAAAATAAAAAATATATATTTATTTATTTATTTATTTAAAATAAGCAAATGAGATAGTCCTGGTGAAATTTTCTTAAACTGGCTATCGGGTTCATAAGTATTCGCTATACTTGATAACTTACATGTTACTTATATTATTTTCCATACGTCGAGTATTACATTAAAAAGACAATGTAAAACATACAAAAATAAAACAAAATGATCAGCGGAGAAGCTAGGTGGCGTCAAAGGCTTGGGCAAAATAAAGAGGTTAGCCCTGCAGAGCCACACTCAGATATTATCTAAGTGAAACATTTAATTTACTTCGTTAACTCAATACCGGTACTTGGTGACCAGAAGAAGCCTCGATGGCTCAGCGGGTTAAGCGCTCGCTTTGCAACCCTGGGGACCGAGGACCAAGTCCAGCCCAGGCTGATGCGGGTCCATATGCTGAACTGAGATGTGCTTCCCATGGGAGAGGTACCCAGTTCGGTTCTCGCCCCACCCCCACCCCCATTGGGCCCTGGCTCTAGGGGGCGTGCCTCCCATGCAGGAGGCCCCCAGCTCAGTTTCGCGTAGGCCCGCCCACCTTTGTGGAAGGAAACCATGTTGAAAACTGAGGAGGTAAATTTATAACTGTGGAGACTGCTCTGGGCCCTCCCCCTTGTAAGATAAATCTTTTTTTTTTTTATTGTTAAATTTAATGGGGTGACATTGATTGGTAACAATTAGACAGTTTAAGGATGTACAAGTCCACATCACATCACCCCATGCTTCGCATTATGTGCTTACCACCCAGAATCAGGTCCCCTTCCATCACAACATATCCAGTATGCACTCATAAATCTTAAAAAAAACAAAAAAAAACTGGGTGACCAGAAATCCACCCTGTCAAGCTAATTCGAGTCCATACTAAAAGGACTAGGGCTTGTACCTCCTATCCAAGTTTTTCAGACTTGCTGGGTTTTATGAATCAACTGGCATTGCTGTTAACAATGCAGATTTTCAGGTGGCTCCCCTGCAGATCCCGACTCTGTGGGTGGGTGTAGGAAGCGGCCCTGGGAATCAGTATTTTAATATATATATATATTTTTTTTTTTATTGTTTTTGCCAGAGAGATACAAAGAGAGAGAACTGAACTGGGGGAACTCCCCAGTTCACCATATGGGTCCGCCGGGGCCGGGATTCGATCCTCGGTCTCAGGCGCTGCAAAGTGAGCGCTTAACCCACTGAGCCATCCCGGCTTCCCGGGAATCAGTATTTTCGCAGGTTCGCTGCAGCCCAGCCCCACTTGGCAGGGCAAAGCTGCTCCGCCTGCCCCCTGAGGGGCCTGACGCTAGCGAGAGGCTGGACTACCAGGACAACTCCCGGTCTGCCTAGTAGTCCCCGCCTCCTCCTCAAGGTGGGAGGAAGCCAACGGTCAGCATAGTAAACCGAGACAAACGGCGTCTTCCCTCTTCCCCGCAACTAACCTCTTTAGAGCTTGTGGGGAGACTCTCCTGGGAGTCCCTTACAGGCAGGACTCTGAATGAGAAGAGATTAGGGCACTAGGGAACAAGTTCTTAGCAATTTAAAACCACGCGGACGCGCCTCGCTCTGCCCCCGCCTGCCAGCCTTTCTCGGGCACTTCTGTGCCCCTCCCTCCGCACACCGGAAAGGAGGACACTTGACAGAGTGCAGGCACCGCCCCACTTAGGCCAATAGACGCAGGGGGCGTGGCCTTTAACTTTTCTCTCATTGGCTCAGCGGCCCGAGGGCGGCCCGGCCTTCGCAAGGCGGAAGTCGCGCGGGCGCCAGAACGCCCTCTTAAGCCTCGGGCGCTACAGAGCTCGCGGCCGCCATCATGGTGCGGAAGCTTAAGTTCCACGAGCAGAAGCTGCTGAAGCAAGTGGACTTCCTGAACTGGGAGGTCACGGACCACAACCTGCACGAGCTGCGCGTGTTGCGGCGTTATCGGCTGCAGCGACGCGAGGACTACACGCGCTACAACCAGCTGAGCCGTTCTGTGCGCGAGCTGGCGCGGCGCCTGCGCGACCTGCCGGAGCGCGACCCGTTTCGCGTGCGCGCGACAGCCGCGCTGCTGGACAAGCTGTATTCTCTCGGCCTAGTGCCCACGCGCGGCTCGCTAGAGCTCTGCGATTTCGTCACGGCCTCGTCTTTCTGCCGCCGCCGCCTGCCCACTGTGCTCCTTAAGTTGCGTATGGCGCAGCACCTCCAAGCGGCCGTGGCCTTTGTGGAGCAGGGCCACGTGCGCGTGGGTCCCGACGTGGTCACCGACCCCGCCTTTCTTGTCACGCGCAGCATGGAGGACTTCGTCACCTGGGTTGATTCTTCCAAGATCAAGCGGCACGTGCTGGAATACAACGAGGAACGTGATGACTTCGATCTGGAGGCCTAGTGGGTGCCCCCACCCGCCGCGCTGCACGTTACAGATGGGAAACTGCATCCTGACGCTGGAGATTCCGAAGGGCTCTCTCCCCAACATTGTGGCAGCCGGTCTTCTGTTCATAGGAACTTAGCTCATCACCTGCAGGGCACGCCCAGAACCAAGGGTACGCTCCTGTTTTCCACGAGGTTTTCTTAGCTCTTGGACTATTGGTAATTAAGTGACTGTTTTGAGACAATGGGAAGTGGTTTTGTGCCGCGCTTGGGAATCGTTAGATTCTGGTGCCCGAAACATTGTAATGTGAAAGCAAGAACTTTGCTGCGGTCCCCACCCCCACCTTCGGTTTTCCGCAGATTCAATTTATTTAACTTGAATTCTTGCTCCAGCTTGTGATTAAGCTATGTAAGTATAGACAATGGAGGATTTGGTCTCAAGTTTTTATAAAATGGGTGACTTAGTGTTCAGGGTCCCGTCCTTTGTTTAATGCCAATAAATATCCCAACTGCTTTGTAAGTACAAATATTTGCCTTTCTGGTTTTCTCACATAGGGTCACATCTGTAGGTCTCCTTGGCTCAGGAACCCAAAGAGGAATAGTGTCAGCAGCGACCCTCCTGTGGGTGAAGCCTGAAACGGGCATGTAGAGGCTGCAGGGTGTTGTACGAGTACAACGTGTCAGTTTTACCAGTCCCTTTCTCGGAATGAGTTTTGGCAGAGCTCTTCCCCCACAGGATTTCTTGTTAATATTCCAGCCCAAAGACATACTATAATGCTGAAATGTTTGCTTGCTTAAGGAAATAATCACCCTGTAGTCTGGCCATCCAGCGGTTAGAAGTGGACCAGGAGGTTACTTGGAAACTTAGATGGCCTTAGAAGTGGTACAGAATTGGAAGGAAGAGTAAGGAGACACTTGTTTTACACAAGACTTCAACAAGGACAATAAATATAACTCCAGGACCAGAAGAATGGCTTTTAACATGCTTTCTCCATTTCCCAAGTGTAAGGCAGCATTTGGTGAAGAAACAAGGGAAAGTAAAGTGACACTGGGAATGACAATAGTAAATGCTACTACATGTCAGGCACAGTGTTAAGTGCATTACATATCTCAACCATTTAATACTCATTTGAAGTAGGGAATCCAGTTACTGTATTCTCTACTTTTTTTTTTTTTTAAAGATTTATTTTTATTGTTTTTGACAGAAGAGGGAGGGCCCAGAGCAGCCTCCATAGTTGTACGTCTTCCATCGGTTTTCGACATGGTTTTGTTCCACATAGGTGGGCAAGAACCGGGCTGGGGCCTCCCGCGTGGGAAGCCCACCCCAGTTCAGCATATGGGTCCGCATGGGCAAGGGCCTGGATTCCATCCTCGGTCCCTGGGGCTGCAAAGCTAGCACTTAACCCACTGAGCCATCGCAGCTTCCCCTTATTCTCTACTTTTCAATGAGGTAACTGAGGCAGAGCTGAGTCAAACTAAGATTGCATAGCCAATAAGTGGTGGAACTAGGATCATGCTCCCTTTAAGAGACTGTCAACATTGGCATGGCTGGCACTTGGGATATGTCAGGATTTAGAGTCCCTGGTTTTGAGTTTTCAAGCCAGCACTAGGCAATGTGATTGGTCCCTGACAGGATGCTACATGCAGATGTGAACTGCCAGGCTTTACTAACTCACCGAGGCCTTGTCTGTGTTAGGCTGCTATTTGCTCTTCCCCCAAACCCTGTATTTTTTATCTTGGGAAACAGAATTGGGACAAGAATTTGTCCAAGGCTAGCATTTAAGTCCAGGCTCATATAACTCCAAAAGCCATGTTTTTTTTCAGTGCCATCCTTTAGAAACAAAAGGAGAGAAAATCCTACTACTTACTCAACTCTGGTGGCTAAGCACAAATCTCTGCCCATTCAAGGGGTGTTCTCAGGGCTTCCAGGATTAGGGAACTCCTGAAAGAAGGGTTTGGTGGCTCTAAAAAGCAGGTCTCCCCCCTGCAGCCCTCTGGCTCCACCAGACCCCCACAGGGCAAAGCAGGTAGATCAGCCCCTTGGAAGTAGCTGGAGCCTGTACCTATGGCCCAAGCAGGTACAACTTATAAGACCATTGACGGAAACTGAGTTTACAAACTTAACAGTAAAATGCAAGATATTTTAGGAAAGTCATCTTTCTCCCTGTTTGGAGAAGATGTAAAAGAAATGACTTAGAACTTTTAGTCAAAACTTTAGGCTTAAAAATAAACTATCCGGGGGAAGCCGGGATGGCTCAGTGGGTTAGGCGCTCACTTTGCAGCCCCAGGGACGGAGGATCGAATCCCAGCCTCGGCCAGTGTGGACCCATATGCTGAACTGGGGAGTGCCCCCAGTTCAGTTCTCACCAGGGCAAGACCCTGGCCCAGTTCCTTCCCTGTACAGCCCCAAGCCCACCTGTGGAATGAAACTATGTGGAAAAACCAATGATGTACAACTGTGGAGACTGTTCTTGGCTCTCCCCCTTTTCTCTGTCTCTGTCTCTGTCTCTCTCTCTGTCAAAAACAAAAATAAATCTTTAAAATAAATTATTTTAGCAAGGTATTTTAAGGACTCAAGAAAGTTAAAAGATAATGCATTATAGAATAGTACACTTGAAACCTGTATAATTTTACTAACCAATGTTCCCCCAACAAATTTAATGATTTATTTTTGTTTTTTGACAGAGAGAGAGACAGAGAGAGTGCGGAGGGCCCGGAGCAGTCTCCATAGTTGACAGCACTAGTTTTCCATATAGTTTCACTCCACAGGTGGGCATGGGACTGCACAGGGCAGAAACTGGGCTGGGAGCCTCCCGCCTAGGCCCCGGCAAGAACTGAACTGGAGGCACACCTCATGGGTCCAGCTCAGCGTAAGGGTCCACATGGGCTGGGACTGGGATTCTATCCTCAGGCTCCGGGGCTACAAAGCGAGTGCTTAACCCGCTGAGCCATCCCAGCTTCCCCCAAATGTAATTAAAAAAAAAAAAAAATGTTAACAGGGATGCCAGGATAGCTCAGCTGGTTGAATACTTGCCTTGCAACGGTGAGGTCAGAGGATTGAATTTTTGCCCCGGCCTGTGCAAAACCTATATGCCCCACTGCTGTGCAACTGGGAACCACCAGGATGGCAATGAAGGTTCTTGTCTCCCTTGTCTCCCAGTTCAATTCCTGTTCCATGCAGCCCCACATCCACCTGTGTGGAATAAAACTGTCACAATTAATGATGTACAACTATGGAGACTGCTCTGGGCCCTTCCTCCTTCTCTCTCTCTTTTTTTTTTTTAATTGTTTTTGACAGAGAGAGAGAGATACAGAGACAGAGAGAGAACTGAACTGGAGGAACTCCCCAGTTCAGCATACGGTTCCGCACAGGCCAGGGCCAGGATTTGATCCTTGGTCCCCGGTGCTGCAGAGTGAGCGCTTAACCCACTGAGCCATCCCAGCTTCCCCTCTTTTTCTACTCTCAAACAATAAAATGAATCTCAAAAAAAAAAAAAAAAAGTTGGGGAAGCCGGGATGGCTCAGTGGGTTAAGTGCTCACTTTTGAGCCCCTGGTACCGAGAATCGAGTCCCAGCCCCGGCCTGTGCAGACCCATATGCTGAACTGGGGAGTACCCCAAGTTTGGTTCTCACCGGGTGAGACCCTGGTCCGGTTCCTGCCCTGGTTCCTGCCCTGTGCAGCCCCACGTCCGCCTGTGGAATGAAACTATGTGGAAAAACTGGTGATGTGTAACTGTGGAAACTGTTCTGGGCCCTCCTCCTTCTCTCTGTGTCTCTCTCTCCCTGTCAAAAACAATAAAAAAAAGAAAAAAAACATGTTAACAAATAAAACATAAAATGGTACCAGTAGTATCCCATTTTCCTGAAGACAAATGTAGCCATAGAAAAAGTAATGGGGGAAGCCAGGATGGCTCAGTGGGTTCAGGGCTTGCTTTGCACCCCCAGGGACCAAGGCCTGAGTCCCAGCCCCAACCTATACAGATCCATATGTTGAACTGTGGTGTGCTTCCCATACAGGAGGTCCCTAGTTTGGTTCTTGCCCCTCCACCCCCATTGGGCCCCTGGCTCTAGGGGCGTGCCTCCCATGCTGGAGGCCCCTGGCTTAGTTCCTACCCTGTGTGCCTGAAACCAAGTCTAAAACAGTACAACTATGGAGACTGCTCTTGGCCCTACCCCTTCTCTCTGTCAAACAAAAATAAATATTTTTTAAAAAGTAATGGGTATAATATTGTCTTTCTCCGGCAGTAGTAATAGTATAACTGGCAATGTTACTCTTTTTCTTTGTGCTTTTCAGTATTTTCCAACTTTTCTATGAAAACTGCATTACAATAAATATAATTTTGTATGATCTCAATTAAGCTGAAGCCTATACATGTGGCAAGTTTGGGAAAAGAAAAACTTAGCTTTAAAAAGCAGTGTCAGGGAAGCCAGGATGGCTTAGTGGGTTAGGCGCTCACTTTGCAGCCCTGAGGACCGAGGATCAAATCCCGGCCCCGGCCCTTGTGGACCCATATGCTGAACTGGGGAGTGCCCCCAGTTCAGTTCTCACCAGGGCAAGACCCCGGCCCAGTTCCTGCCCTGTGCAGCCCCACTCCCACCTGTGGAATGAAACTATGTGGAAAAACGAATGATGCGCAACTATGGAGACTGTTCTGGGCCCTCCCCCTTCTCTCTGTCTCTGTATCTCTCTCTGTCAAAAACAATAAAAGTAAATCTTTAAAAAGCAGTGTCCCTAATCAAAGAGCAATTGAAATGGTCTCATTAAAAGGGAAAAGGATAGAGGCTGAACTGGCTGCCCTCAGAAAGAGGCTTGGACAAAGAACACTGAGCTCAGAATAGCTTTTCCCCAGATTCAGTAAGTCAAAAAAGGTTGGCTTTCCGCAGCTTCTGGGAGCCTGCTCTGCCATCCTAACAGGCTAGCTTCCCAGAATGGTTAAAGGTCTGGTGTTTTCCACTTCTTTTATTATTTGTTTAAACGCTGGTCCCAGTCCACTAAAAATTTCTGTCTACCAATGGGTCAAACTTTTTGCTGAAGTTTGAAAGTTAAACTTTAAAAAGTGCCCTTGAAACTTCATCCTTTTCCAAATGAAAATTGTTGTTTCCAGCTGTTGAGTCCAAACATTGACTCCATCTTTCCCTTTTAAGATTTCAATTTTATTATTTGAAAGAGAAAGAGTGAGAGCAAGAGAGAGAAAGAGAGAGAGAGAGAGAGAGAGAGAGAGAGAGAGAGAAAGAGAGGAGAGAAGGGGGAGGGCCCAGAGCAGTCTCCATAGTTGTATATCATTAGTTGTGACAGTTTCATTCCACACAGATGGATGTGGGACCATGCTGGTTGGGAACGGAACAGGCAGCCTCCCACATGGCAGGTGAGAACCGTCGCCACCATCCCAGTGGTTACCAGTTACGCCACAGTTCAATATATGGGTTTATACCAGCTGGGGCTGGGAATTGAACCCCGGACCTTGTGATTGCAAGGCAGATACTTAAGCGCTGAGCTATCTTGGCATTCCCCTCAAATTATTTATTTGTTTGTTTGTTTCTGACAGAGAGACAGAGACAGGGAGAGAACTGAACTGGGGGAGCTCCCAGTTCAGCATATGGTTCCGCATGGGCCGGGGCCAGGATTCGATCCTCGGTCCTCGGGGCTGCAAAGTGAGCGCTTAATCCACTGAGCCATCCCGGCTTCCCCCTGTCAAATTCTTATAAAAATTCTCTACTGGTTTGGCTATTCTTACATTGACAGGAATTAGGTCAGAGCCTTTGGCAATGCCACGCTTCATGCCTACTCAGTCATATGAACCACTGGTCTTCCAATTTCTATATCAGTTATCTATTACCTCAATAATGGTATGTAACAAACCAAAACTCAGAGCTAAAATAAGCACATACATTAGACTCAGTTAACTGACACCAGGGGGATTGGTAGATGCCAAATAAATGCAAGTATATTCTCTGTTATTCGCCACTCAAGCAACCAGCAAAAACACTTAGGCTAAAAGCTCATAATACCAAACCTAGATTTTAATATCTGATCTCACTTTAGTTTCTACTTCTCCCAAAAATGTCATCTTAAATAAACCAATCTGGAATTTTCTGATCAAGCAATAGTAGGTATTTTGTCACATGTACCCTCTCCATCCCCCCATAGAAAGAAGAGTCAATCTGCATGATTTAAAACAAACAAGGGGAAGCGGGAATGGCTCAGAGGGTTAAGCGCTTGTGTTGCAGCCCCAGGACCGAGGATTGAATCCCAGCCCTGGCCCATGTGGACCCATATGCTGAACTGGGGTGTGCTTCCCATATGGAGGATCTCAGTTCTGTTCTCGCCCCCTGGTTCAGCCCCTGGCTCAAGGGGGCATGCCTCCCATGCAGGAGGCCCCCAGCCCTGTTCCTGCCCTGCACCGCCCCCACCCACCTGTGTGGAACAAAACCATATCGAAAAACTGATGACATACAACTATGGAGACTGCTCTGGACCCTCCCCCTTCTCTCTGTCTCTCTCTCTGTCTCTGTCAAAAACAATAAAATAAATTAAAAAGAAAAACTGCTTCCCACCCCATCTCTCCTGTGACTGTAGTGTCTGTGTCCTGATTCACAGGACCCCATGACTTTGCCACCCTCTCAAGCCAGAGTCTTCCGCCTACCACAACTGGCTGAAGAAGCTGTCTCCTACAGAGTGTCTCTAAGTGGGCAGCGAAAAACACTGGGTCTCAAAATGGCTTAAATGGTGCAGGACCTAAATCTTTTTTTTTTTTGTTACATTTATTGGGGTGTCATTGGCTGATAACAATTACATTGTTTCCAGGTGTACAAATCTACATTACATTGTCTATACATCGCATTACCGTATGTGCTCACCACCCAGAATCAGCCCTTTCCATTACCATATATTTGATACCCACTCTTTCCTCCCCCCTAAATCTTAAATAATATAAAATTAGGGGAAGCTGGGATGGCTCAGTGGGTTAAGCGCTCACTTTGCAGCACCGGGGACCGAGGATCGAATCCCATCCCCGGCCCGTGCGAAACCATATGCTGAACTGGGAGCTCCCCCAGTTCAGTTCTCTCTCTGTCTCTGTATCTCTCTCTCTCTGTCTCTGTCAAAATAAATAAATAAAAATATATTTAAAAAAAAATAATATAAAATTAGGGAGAAAGTTGTTCCCCTCTCAATTCTCTTTCAGTTCTAGTAACTTCAAGGGGAAAATCTTAGCTGGAAGTTAGACTTGAGCATATGTATAATTCTTACTCATCTCTTTTAAGAACAAACCCTCTCAGTTTTCTTTCTAGACTATACCCCCAATCCAGCCCTTGATATCATATCCACTGCTACAATGTTCGTGCAAGCCCTGCTCAGTGGCTTCTGGACCTCCATGCTTACTTCCAACTTTCCACCAAGAAGCCAGTGTGAACTTTTTAAAGGTCAAATTTGGTTATCTCATAACTGCTTAAAACCCGCCCTCTGCAATGGAGGGAGGTAAAATTCAAATTCACCTCCAGGCTTCTGCGTCCTGCCTCTGTCTGCTTCCTCCTCCTGGCCTTCTGTCTACCCCTTATACAAAGCCCCTTTGCACACACGGTGTCTTCTGCTGGAAATGCAGAAGGTCTTGTCCTCATGACTGCCTTCTTCTCATCATTCAGGTAGGTCTCAACTCAAATGCCCCCTCCTCAGAGAGAAGTTGCCTGAACACTGGCCCAGCAGCCCCACCCCATCACTCCCCACCCAGCCACCTGCTCTCCTTGGCACTGGTTACTCAGCTGTGGCACCTATCTGCTGTCTTTCCTACCACAACTGAGCTGTAATGTAAGCTCCTGGACATCAGTCATTTTGGTATCTCCTGGACCTGGCACAGTGCCTGACCAACAGTAGGCATTAACCACATTTATTAATTGACAGAGTGACACTCAGGGTCCTGGGGAGAGCCTTCTCTTTTAGAAAAGGCTGGATACCTTCCTTCTCTTAATCTCTTTGCGGGTGTTCACCAGAAGATTTTAGGGGGTACACAGATTGCACTGTAAGTAACATTGAATTATGGAGGAAGAAAGTGGATCTGCCTTCTCTTCTCTTTGAAGTTTTCAGATTATATAAAAGAAAAACTCTATGTTACCCCTTATCACTTCTCTAACACTTGCTAATCTCTGATTTTTACACTTCAGTCTTACAATTTTCTGCAGATATCCAGTATCTAGCTAGGTTATAACATTATACTATTTTCACTGTATATATTTTATATAGATACCTTCTATTGAAATGGGAAGTAAATTAAGGTAATGCTATGGTGTTCTTTTAAATAAATGTATTTCAGCTATTTAAAAATCTAAAATGGGGATGCTGGGATAGTTCAGCTGGTTGAATGCTTGCCTTGCAACTGTGAGGTCCCAGCCCCAGCAATTGCAAACCCATGTGCTGACCTGCAGAGCAACTGGTAACCACCAGATGGTGGCAAAGTTTCTCGCCTCCAATACAGGAGGCCCAGGTTTGGTTCTGCTCCACACAGCCCCACAGCCACCTGTGTGGAATGACACCATGTCACACCTAATGATGAACAACTATGGAGACTGCTCTGGACCCTCTCCTCCCCTTCACCTTATCTCAAAATAATAAAATAAATCTTAAAAAAATATAGAGTGGTTTAAAGACACAAATACAGGCGTACATTGTGAAGGTAAGGTGTGAGTGGCTCTGGTTGGGGAGCTAGTGTACCAGGTAGAGCAGCCCCTTTTGGAAATCTGACTGGGTTCAAATGAGCCCCTGGGCCAAGTGCCATTTAGTTTTTTCAGTGGTATGGGAAGTTATTCAGCCGAGTATGAATAAGGGAATGGAGCATTTTCCCTGGACCTCAGTGCATGAATTTGGAAAGTTCTTTGTCAGTCTGTCTATTTTCCTCCAATGCGTAGGGCCTTTGTTCCTCTCTGAGTACTTCTGACCACTAGATGGGACCTCCATGGTCATGGGTAGAGAGTGATAGTTCTGGGACACAAAATATTCAATATCCAGGATGCTGGGATAGCACAACAGACTGAGCGCTTGCCTTGCATCTGTGAGGTCCAGGGATCGAATCCCAACCCCAGCCCGTGCAAACCTATATGCTGATCTGTGGTGCAGCTGGTGGCCGCAGGGATGGCGGTAAAGGTTCTCACTCCCCATGCAGGAGACCTCGAATTTGGTTCCTATCCCGCATGGCCCCACATCCACCTGTGTGGAATGAATCTGTCATCACAGCTAATGATGTACAACTGTAGAGACTGCTCTGGGCCCTCCCCCTTCTCTCTCTCTCTCACCTTCTCTCAAAACAATAAAAGATAAATGTTAAAAAAAATATTCAATATCCTGGTGTCAAAGTTCCCCAGTGAAGTCAGGCCTTGGATTTTTCTTTGTCAGTCTTGTAAATCAGGCAAATAGTTTTTTTTTGTGTTTTTTTTTTGTTTAATTTGCTGAATGTTTGAGTTATAAATTAAAAACAAAACATACAGAATTGGCACATTTTGAGTCAAGGAATGCTAAGATGTAGACTTCTTGCATATTTTATGTACAATATATGAGACCATTTGCACTAAAAATAATGAGATCAGGGGATGCTCGATGGCTCAGCGGGTTATGCGCTTGCTTTGCAGCCCCAGGGCGTGGAGACCCCTATGCTGAACTGTGGTGTGGCCCCCATTAAGTTAGCCGGTCCCCCAAGCTTCCCATGTGGGAGGCCCCCGGTTTGGCCCCCAGCTCATGGGTGTGTGCCTCCCATGCAGGAGGCCTCCCACTGGGTTCCTGCCCTGCCAAGGCTGCCCCTCCCAGCCCACCTGTGTGGAATGAAACTGTTGAAAACTGATGATGTACAACTATGGAGACTGCTCTGGGCCCTTACCCTTCTGTCTGTCTCTGTCAAAAAGAATAAAATAAATCTTTAAAAATAATAAATCAGGCTGAAATAGTGAATATGAGGTCTGACAAGTTCGAGAGCTTGCTACTGTGCACTTACGTTGGCAGCACTGTACATACAACAGGGTAAGCTTTCAAAACCTTGGTATGTCAGTGTCTCACAGCTGTGTTCATGTTGATGTGTGGCGGTGTCTTGCTGAGTGGTGTTCATTATTGTGTGTTTTTATGTGCCATCATAAGAATGTCAGAGCTTAAATTAGACAATGAACAAATATTAAATTTCTTGTTAAACTTGGCAAGAGTGGATGTGAAATCAGGGACATGTTGGTCCAAGTTGATGAGGATAATGCCATGAAGAAAATGGCTGTGTACGGGGAAGCCGGGATGGCTCAGTGGGTTGGGCGCTCACTTTGCAGCCCTGGGGACCAAGGATCGAATCCCGGCCCCGGCCTGTGTGGACCCATATGCTGAACTGGGGAGTGCCCCCAGTTCAGTTCTCACCAGGGTGAGACCCCGGGCCAGGTCCTGCCCTGTGCAGCCCCGCCCACCTGTGGAATGAAACTATGTGGAAAAACTAATGATGTGCAACCATGGAGACTGTTCTGGGCCCTCCCCCTTCTCTCTGTCTCTGTATCTCTCTCTCTCTCTCTCTGTCAAAAACAATAAAAATGAATCTTAAAAAGAAAATAAAATAGCAGTGTACAAATGGATTAAATGTCTTTCTGAGGATAGAGAAGTCAGAGTGGCCAGTAACCAGCGCATAACCAGCTGAGCCATCCGGCATCCCCTGATCTCGTTATTTTTCGTCCAAATGGTCTCATATACTGTACATAAAATATGCAAGAAGTCTACATCTTGGCATTCCTTGACTGAAAATGTGCCAATACCGTATGTTTTGTTTTTAATTTATAACTCAAACATTCAGTTAATTAAAGTATTTAGCTCAAAGGTTGTGCCTTTGGCCAAGTTACTTAACCTTTGAGTTTTAGTCTCTACTTCCTCATGTTACTTGAAGATTAAATAATGTATGAGAGGCAGTGTCCGTCTCAACGTAAGCGTTCCATACATGGCTATTGCTAGTTTTACTTTGGAGGCAGCACCGTCGTTTGATCAGCCCTCCTGCATCCGGGTTGCTCCTCGCACCCCTCGGAGGAATTCAGTCATTCCTTCACCAGGGCCCACTGAGTGCTTGGTGCTGACGCTGACCTCCCCTGCCTCTGCCAAGCCCACCGCGGAAGGGCGGTGGTCAGGTACGTTTCCGGTGTCGTACCGGTGAGCCCGGAGCGAACGTCTAATTGTCTGAGGCTTAGGGGTGTGAGGGGCGCGGGGAGTCCCTCAGGGAATCTGCGCCGACCCTGCAAATGGCGCGCGCGAGAAGGGGGCCGGCCGGCCGCGCACCCTACGCCCCGGACAGGTCTGAAAGGGGCGGCAGGTCTCGGGGCCTGGAGGGCCCTGAACGCTCGGTCGAGGAGGAGCTCCTCCTACTGGCGCAAGGCGCCCCGAGGAGCCTGCGCCCAGCCAGGCCAGGTCTCCTTACGGGAGGGGTTCCGGGCGGACGGGGAAAGCGCCAGGCGTTGGGAGCAGAGGTAACGACCGGCAGAGACCGCCCCGCACAAGGACTTCCGGCGCCCGCCGCGGCCGGGCCGGAAGCTCCGGACGCGCGGCCTTGGCCCGCCGGGGGCGGGGCGGGGCGGGCCAGGTTCTCTCGGGGCAGCTGATTGGTCGGCCCCTGGCGGCGTTAGCGCTCGCGGAACTGTGACTTCGGCCGGGTGAGTCCTTGGGTAGAGCTTGGGCCCTATCCCCGGCCACACCTCTCCAAGTTCCCGTCTGCGCACGGCTGTGGCTCCCGGTAGCCGGCTCCGCACCCCCGGCCTCCCGAGGCGTTCCCCGGAGGGGCCGAGCCAGGCCGGGGCCTCCCCCTGGGCGCGCCTCAACATCCCTGGTCCATGCTGCTGTGTCCGGACCCTCGAGGACTTTTTGTTATGGAGGGGCGGGCCCTGCCATACCCGAGTGGCCCCATCCCTAGAGAAAGACTGCGGGGCGGTGGCGGGGAGAACGGCCTCCTGGAGCAAGTAGAAGCCCAGTGAGAGACGCTGAGGTGGCCGGGATTCCGGGCTGGGATGCGAGGCTGGGGCCTCGGAAGATGAAGAGGAGGGAGCAAGGGGAGCATGGCGGAGGCCTGGAAGGGTTGGCAATTTGGAGTTAGCGGGGGTAGATGCAGGGGGACAATGAGACAGTTCGGGCTCAGGTGAGAACTCTTGGAGATTGCACCACCTGAGAATGGGTTGAAAGCAGGAGCCACAAGAACAGCCATAAAGGAAGGTCCGGGGAACTCCCCCAGCCTCCGTCGCAGCATCCAAGGAGCCCACGCGGAGATAAAGCATACTAAGACTTAATGTATTTGGTCATTACTTTGGTAAGGCAAAGACAATGAATTTTAAAATATTTTTATTAAGGAAGTGTTCAGATTTAGACAGATACAGAAAATAGCATACCCTTATGGATCCCCAGTACTCATCACCTAGCCTCAACCACAAATGGCCACTCTGGTTGCTTTACAAATATGTTAAGACATGCCACAAATCTACAGATAAGGTTTTTTAACTGAATTGGGGCCTTCCTACATAGGAAGCACACCCCAGTTCAGCACATGAGCCCCCAGGGGCCAGGCAGAGGAGATTTCATCTTTGGTTCCCAGGGATGTGAAGCTCGCTGAACTCCCTGAGCCATCCCTGAGCCATCGGGCTTCCCCTACAGATAATCTTAAGTAGAAAAAGCACCTTTAGGGTTTAACATGTTAAGTGCCATGTCAGTCACGAGTGACTGACAGTGAACTTCCTGTTCGGACCACGTCAGTCACCGGTGACCAACTGTATACTTTTCATGCAGGCCACAGTATTGTATGTTAACTGACGATATAAAATTTAAAAAATTACATTCTATTAATAAATTTTAAGTAAGTAAGATGTCCCACTTGTCATTCCATTTTAAAATGGTTATTCCTTTTTTGTTTTCCTTTGCTATAATTTCTCCCCATTTAGGGGACATTTTCATGTTCATAGGTATAGACAAGTCTTTCTGCATTGGAACAAGAATCGCAGACAACTGACTGAATATAAAGCATTTCTAAAATAATACATTGTACAAAATGCAGTAAATAATAAATATTCACACAATAAATATATTCTATATATAAACATTTAGCCTTATGGCAACCTAAACAGATCTCCAGTCGCCAGCATTTTGGTGAAATCTGATATAACGGGCCAAGCAGTAAGCAACACAAAATAGCCTGGGCGCTTAATGTGTTAATGGGTGTAGAGGTTCAGTTTTGCAAGATGAAAAGAGTTCTGGAAATTGGCTGTACAACAATGTGAATGTACTTAACCCTACTGAACTCTATGTACACTTAAAAAATAGTTAAGGGGGAAGCCGGGATGGCTCAGTGGGTTAAGCGCTCACTTTGCAGCGCTGGGGACCGAGGATCGAATCCCGGCCCCGGCCCGTGCAGAACCATATGCTGAACTGGGAGCTCCCCCAGTTCAGTTCTGTCTCTGTCTCTGTATCTCTCTCTCTCTGTCTCTGTCAAAATAAATAAATAAATAAAAATATATTTAAAAAAAAAATAGTTAAGATGATAAATTTTATGTCAGTTTTTAACCACAATTTTTAAGAAAAGGTTTCTTTCAAATTAAAAAATCTAATGCTGCAAATTAAAAAAAATCTGACTGGGGAAGCCAAGATGGCTCAGTGGGTTAAGCACTCATTTTGCAGCGCCAGGGACTGAGGATCGAATCCTGGCCCCAGCCTGTATGGACCCATATGCTGAACTGGGGAGTTCCCCCAGTTAAGTTCTCTCTCTGTCTCTGTATCTCTCTCTCTCTCTCAAAACCAATAAAAAAAAAAAATCTGACTTCAAGTGTGCAAAGGAAAGTCACTCATTGCTAAGTAGAGGCCCATAGAGTTGTGTTTTTATAGAGGCTCTGGAATGACCCTGCTGATTTTGGTGCTCAGAGCAGTGGGACCGGTCTGAGGTGGAGTTAAAGAACTATGGTGCCTTCTGGTTTACAATAGACCTAAAGGGTTAGGCCAGCTGAGTTATGTGAGTCAGATTTCTTTCAGATGTTCCTTTTTTGTTACAGTTTTAGGTACACCTTTAAGTCTTCAGTAAGCTCGCTCATGTGGCCACCTCATAAGTTCATTCACAGGAAAGTTAATGAAGTGAATTTACCTCTTTCTCTTCTACCATTCCTGCCTGGATTGTCTCCAGGATGTCCTCTCCCTGTCCCCTAAATGTGACACATCAGTCCACACTCCTGGAGCACCTGGCGTTACGCCTTCCTCGTTCTCACTACATTTAGCTATCATTTTGCAAGTGAGTCCTACATAGGTAGTCCTGAAACATGCTTCTGCCCAACCCAATCTAAACAAACTATAAGTCAAGAAAGGAACCTCCAGGGGAAGCCGGGATGGCTCAGTGGGTTAAGCACTCACTTTGCAGCGCTGGGGGCCGGGGATCGAATCCCGGCCCATGCGGAACCATATGCTGAACTGGGAGCTCCCCCAGTTCAGTTCTCTCTCTGTCTCTGTATCTCTCTCTCTCAAAAATACAAATAAATAAATAAATATATATTAAAAAGAAAGGAACCTCCAGGTGTGAGTTTTTAGCTGCTTTTATCTTCCTCAAGGGGCCCCAGAACCAGTAATTCTCCAGGAGCTAAATTTTTTAATGTGAGTTGGCATTTATTAGAGAATTAAACAACCATTTGGATAAAATTTGCATCAGAAAGTTATATTAGTTATTGAGTAATGGCTATTTAGAACTATTCAGGAAAAAATTAGACACCTGATCACATCACTGGTTGTCAGCGGGGCTAAGAAATTAATGACACGCCCTCTGGGATGGATGGC
>PVKE010034772.1:0-17227 GCA_004027555.1 Craseonycteris thonglongyai
GGGCACCAGATGTATCGGGTTGGAGGGGAACCTGATTCTGGGAGCTGGGCACATAATGTGATGCATGGGTGATGTGATGTGGAGTTGTCCATTGGGAAACTGATTGTTACCAACCAATGTCACCCCATTAAATTTAACAATAAAATATAATAATATTAAAAAAAAAAAAATAGGAGGCAGAAAAACAGCAAACACATGCCACCCTCTGCGTGTCCACTCAGATTTGATGAGCTTCCCCATAAAGGATTCATCATTACATAACAGTCAAGGAGCAAAGGTCATGCCACCTGTCTGTTCCGTGTGCAACTCTTTCCCAGTTCTTCCCAGCAACTTCTCCCCTCATCTTATTGAACAGATCTGGGTGACATGACCACCCCTAGCTGTAAGAGTCTGGAGAGGCAAGTATTTTCAACTGGGCTTCCTGCTAGACAGACAAAATTAGGGTTCTCTTAGTGAGAATCAAGGAAAGGACACTGGTCAGGGAGCCAGCAGTGTCTATAAGAATACCAGAGAAGATTCGGCTTGTCTCTGCATGGTCATGTGGTCAACCTGGAACCAACCACTATGGCCTACTGATTGGTCTTTCATTGGCTAGGGCTACTTTAGTTGTGTCCACCTCTTGGATGAGGCAGCCCTAGCTGAATCCCATGAGACAGGTTTTCCACAGGAAGGAGAGATTGTGTTGCAAGAAGGGGAAAGGGCCTGAAGTTCAGAGAGGGGATGCTGAGCCAATAAAGAACATATTCCCACTACAAGGATTTTCAATACAGAAAGAAAATAAACCAACAAATAGCTTCAGAAAAAAAAACAGCTACAGAAATCTCCCTCTCTCTCTAATGCAATACAGACAAAGTTATGCTGCAGGAACCAAACAGAGCCACACTAAGCAGCAGAGATAAATGGCTTAAAAGAAGACCCCCTGGCAGAAGAGAGCTTAGAGCTGGGCTGTGAAGGAGGTAATGGCTACAGAGCAGGCACATGGAGGTTAAAGCCCAGAATGAAAAGCCCCCTGCAGAGGCCAGGACCCAGGTTGGCTGGGAGAGCAAGGGGAGGAGAGGAGGACACCAGCGTGAGTGTTCTCCCACTGTACCCAGGGAGGCTGGGTTTCCTCTGAGGAGCCCTGGTCCCCAGGAAACTGAACTGTAGGCTTCCCTTCCCTCTGGTCAGCAGCTGGTTTTGGAGCAGTCTTGATGAGCATGACCTTGGCCTGGGAGGTTGGGCAGAAGGGAGAGGGAAGATCTCCAATGCCAAGCTCTAGAGGAGACAGAGGTGGCTCCGACATGAGAGTAAGAGGCAGCCACAGGGAACAAGTTTCTAACCCAATTAAGATGTCATTATATGGTCACTGTCAAGGGCTATGCCAGTTCCCAGGAGACTCTGGCTGGCAGCTTAACAATTTACCATTAAAACTGGCATCTGGAGCCGAGGGCTGGTGTGGCAGCTGGACAAGGAGCCCAGGCTCTGCCAGCCGAGCTGGGAATCTTCAAAGATGAAATTGATAGGTAAGGAGTTTGCTGTTGCCATGGAAACTGACTCTGGGTGGATAAGACATGGTCCAATTGCTAACCAGTGGAAAGAATGCCACCTTCACCAGGCTTTGCTGTGGACTGCTAGCTGGCACCTCTGGAACCCACCTTTCCAGCCATGCTTGTGGGTGCTGTCCACCTGTCTGCATGCTTTTAAGGACATCACAACCTGGCAATGTGCCACTTCATGTCAATATTTGAGGGGCCTGGGGAGATGCCCCCAAACCAGAAATGCTTTTGACATGGCTCCTGCCACCCTGAGTTGGCTATCTGGCAGGAATATGGTCCAGTGCCAGAGCATGGGACTATAGCTGGGCCAAGGGCCACAGACCAGGGCTAGGACAAATCGGCAGTGAAAATGCCCACGGGAAGCATGTGCAAATGGCAGGAGCACTGGGTCGGGAGTAGGTGACCTGCGCTCTGATTTCAGACCTGTTATTACCAACTGGTTGAGTGGCCCTCGGCAAGTCATTCTCCCCCAGCCAGGCATGGGGGCCCCTAAGACCCCTTCCAGCTCTGCTTTTCCTGTGTTCTGGGATTTGGAACCCAAGTTTTGATATCAGCCACAGGGCACAGCACAGAAGGCCCCCCTCAGAGACCGGTCCAGGCTCTTCTCAGGCTGCAGTACAGGGATGAGACAGGCGAGATGTCGGGGCAGCCTCCATCCTGCCCCTCAGCTCAGGGGAGTTTGAGCACATAGAGGAATGTTCCTGAAGCTCAAGGCTCCTCCCCACCCTCTGCATGCTGCAGGAAACACTTAATAAACTGCCTACTGCAACTACTCGTCCGTTCCCAATAGGTGCTACTTTCACAGGGCCTTTACAGGGCCCAAGTATGAAGGAAAACACAATTTACAGTGTGAATTCTGGGCTCTGGCACAAAGCACCTGATTGATTTTCTCTGTCTTCTCTCTCCTCCTCCTTTCCTTCTCCCTCCTCTCCATCCCCTCCCCCATCCCTGTCACCTGGGCCATCTGTGTCCTCTTCACCCTACCTGGGGTGACAGAGAGTGTGGGTTGGAATCCAGGAGGCAGGGAAGAGGACACAAGAATTTTGATGGAGCAGAGAGATAGTAAAGAGAAGTGATTCCACCACTACCAGCTCCTGTGGACTCTTTCAGAGACACTGAAAACACTAGAAAGCCAGCAACTGAGAAAATGGACTTCAAGTTCCTACAGTTAAGATCATAGTGTCTTCCTCCTATGCCACTTGCGAGGCCCCACCGTATCGCTCCGGGACATGGTCTCCTCTCTTTGACACACACCTTCACACCAGTTCCCATCAGTATTTATGAAGTGCCTCCTGTGTGCAGAGGGGCAGGGAATGGAAGAGGAGAGAATAATGAGCCTGCTCTCACATACCCTTCTGGCCTCAAAGCCTGAGCTGCAGCCCAGGAATCCCTCTGCCCCTCCCAGGGCACACCCCTTTGCCCTACACCATTTCCTCTGCTGAGACTTTCCTGCCAAACTGCACCTGGTCAACTCTGACTGCGCTGAGACTCGGCTCAAAAGCCTTTCCCAGTGTCTCAGGTGAGTACATGTTACCTGGGACCTATGGTGATAAAGTTTGTGCATTTTATTGATGTGAGCTAGACGTGTACATTATCCAAGGGGAGTGTGGCACACTGTTCTGTCCAAAGATGGACACGCCCACGGGTTTATCCCATCCCATGTGCCCGTCTTAACACTGTGACCTACACTACTGCAGAGGGGTGGTGTGGGCATGTGACTGCCACAGCCCAAGGAATGTGGCAGAAATGAGGCTATGTGACTTCTGAGGCTTGGCCATAAAAAGGATACAGCCCCACCTGGCTCTCCCTTGGGCCACGTACCCTGGGGACCCAGCCACCATCTGCGAGGAAGCCCTGGCCACATGGAGAAGCTTTATGCAGGTGTGCCAGTGGATAGCCCTGGCCAAGGAGCTCAGCCAACATCAAGCACCAGGCCTATGAATGACTTTTACATGATTCACCTCCCCAGCCTTGAATCTTTCAGCTGAGGGCTCAAGACACGTGGAGTAGAGATGAGCCAGCCCAGCCATTCCCTGTCCTCATTCCAGAATGTCAGAGGCCTTGTTGAATCAGGTTCATACTCCAAGGCCTAGACCCATGACTGGCACAGCAAGGTGCTCACTTAGTACTGAATGAAGGAATGGATGAACTTTAGCAGGCAACAATTCCAATCTAACCTTTGAACTACCATTCAGCCTCTCCTACATCCCCTTCCCAGAATTCCACTGCTCTCAGAAAACCTCGGCAGCCCCAAGCTGCCCCCGATGACTGACAGCATTGAGCCCTGAACCTGAATCAACCAACCCAGCAGCCTGCCCCAGGGCTGCCACAAGCTCTTACTGCCTGAGATGCCTGGCAATGGGGTTGGTGGTACTTGAAACCCAGAGCATCCTCCTCGATTCACATGCTTGATGGTTTCATCCTCACTGCAGGTCTGTGAAGTTGGTCATTAATACCATCCCCATTTCATATATGAGGACACCGGGGGCGAGAGAGAGAAAGAGACAGGGCGAGAGGGATAGTAAGTAATAAAGTGGGGTTTTGAATTCAGGTCATCTGATGCCAAACTCAGTATTATGTCCATGATATTATACCAAATATCAATTCACCAATGAAGTCTAACTGGTGGAGGCTGGTAGTATAATACTTTCTTTGGGAATATCAGGTCCTTGACTAACAACCACATCAGCTGAATAAGAAGAGATAAGATGCAGGGCTTATGCAATGCTAACCACCACAAAACTTCAGCTGACATTATTTTATGTCTCAGGCTGTCCAATAAGCATGTTATGTACATTGCAGAGTTCATGGGTCCCCAGCCACCCTATGAAATGGGCATTGTTTATTCCTCGATTAGAAGGTAAGAGAGCTGGGGAAGCCAGGATGGCTCAGTGGGTTAGGCGCTCACTTTATAGCCCCGGGGACCGAGGATTGAATCCTGGCCCTGGCCCGTGCAGACAGACCCATATGCTGAACTGGGGAGTGCCCCCAGTTCAGTTCTCACCGGGGCGAGACCCTGGCCCAGATCCTGCCCTGTGCAGCCCTGCGCCCACCTGTGGAACGCAACTATGTGGAAAAACCGATGATGTGCAGCTATGGAAACTGTTCTGGGCCCTCCCCCTTCTCTCTGTCTCTGTATCTCTCTATCTGTCAAAAACAAATATTAAAAAAAAAGAAGGTAAGAGAGCAGAGGCTTGGAGGGGTGATGTGACTTGCTCAGGGTCACATCACTCACGAACCAGGGGCAGAGCTGGGCTGCATAGCAGGCCTGCTTGATTCCAATCACTTAAGATTTTCTGCCTCCTTACAAGTCCCTGCTATTGATGGACAAGATCTCAGGTACAGGCACTGAGCCATTATGAGGTACCTAGCTATTATTCTTATACAGACAAGATACTAAGCCCAAGTTTATTGCACTAAGTATGGTAAAGTCAGGATTCTAAGCCATGTCCCCCACCTCTATCACAAACACGATTCCACTACCCCATCAGGCTGTGCTGCCACTCAGATCATGTCCAAGGTCCCTGGAGGTCATGTCCTCTGGGGAGAGGGCTTGTCCATCATGTCTCATCAGCATGTCGACAGCAAGAAAATGGGATGTGGGGGCCTGAAGAATATGTGGCTGTGGGGACCTGAAGAATATGTGGCTATGACAGCCTTCATACCTCTGCCCGATTGGTAGCTTCACCAGGTCTACGGGATCTAACTTGCTGGGTGCTCCTGAGAATGGCTACCCAGAGCCCTAGCACACCCTCTTTCCTGCACACTTACACCAAGGAAGACATTTCCAACCAAATCCTGGAGGCCAGGCTGCCTTAGGCATGCCCCCAGACTCTTCCTGAGCTGGGGCTCCTGGATCTAGAGTCCAGGGCCTGAGGACGGATCCTTCCCTGAGCTTCTGCTTTCAGGATGAGAGCTAAGGATCTCACATCTGCATACATGCTGGGGCGGGGCCTTCCTCCATCACCTCGCTCCAGCTTCCCACCCAGTGCTTCCCCAGGCTCTATACAGGCCATGCCGGACCCTGCCAGCTAAGAACTGAGGTCACCTCTGTGACTGCCCCTGGAACATCAGTCAGTACCACCCTCATGGCCTAAAAATCCACCCATTACCCGATTTGGGTCCTCCCTCCTCCAGGAAGCCCTGTTAAGACTCCCGGCCCATCTGGATACGCTCTACACCCCTGAACGCAGTCTCTGGTATCTACCCCGCTGGCTTGGCACCTATCATTTCCCACAACATTTTGGTTATTTATTACATAACCCTTTGTTAAAAAGGTACACTACTGGCATTGAGCTACTGTTTTCCTTAATTGAATATCCCAGGCTATAACATTTTAAAGTAAGGTTCTCTCCAAACAGGCGACCTCTGAAAATTTACTCCAAGCTGTTTTCTCATCCAGTGTGGCCATAGCTACTGTTCTGGAATTCTGCTGTGAGGGACCCCTGCTAAGGGTCTCCCAGGGCCCCTGGTCTGCGCTAAGAGAGGACAACACCCAGGAGCATCCTGAGTTTGATCTTTGGATTTTCACAACATGGAGAGGCCTGAGGGGCAGTGGTGGTTACTCTTCCCTGCTACAGAGGTCACCACTCCCAGACCCCTTGTCTCTGCCCTGCACACGAGAAACCTGGCAGAGCATGCACAAAGGTGCCAGAAGGTAAGTGGGAGCAGAGGGTGGGTTCTGCCAGCTGTCTTGGGTGAAAGGATGTGAAGCCCACTGCCCAGGCTGGGAAGGAGAAGAGGTAGAACTGCCATCCTTCTGCACAGCCCACCCCTGTCCACCTTTGATCACTTACCACCCACCAAACGTTCAGCTCCATTTTAGCTTCTTGAGCCTCTGAACAGCATCCATTTCCTGGATGGTCTGTGCTGGTGGGAGGAAACTGTGAGCCAAGCAGATGATGGGCCAACAGCTTCCCTCTCTCTCCTCCATTGCCCTGGGCAGTTAAAGGCTGAGTAGAACTTAGTAACTATCCCTTACTGCCCCTCCCCAACTTCTCCTTCATTCATCCTGTGGCCATCACTTCATTCTGTCCCAGAAAGCCACCAGCAGGGCTGGGACTTGAAGCCAAGTATCAGCATCCAAATCCTGGGTGGTTACTGCTGCCTGTTTAGTCAGTGCCAGGTGCAGAGGGCGGAGGTGGCTTCCAACCCCTCTGTCTGCTCTGAACCACCTGTAACAGTGCCAGGTCTTTGCCAGGACTCTGGTAGCTGGGTACTGAAGGACTCGGGGGGTGGGGGGACTTCCCTGCTGGGCCCAACGTAGAGCCAAGGTTGAGAACCCTGTATGACAGGGGCAGAGGGACAGGAGAGGGGGGCTGCTCACAGAGGCCCTACGGTGTGGGAGGGTCAAGGACCTGCCAATCTCCACCACCCCCATCCCAATTCCCCTCTTTACCATGGGCCATATAAATGAAAGGACACAAAAAAGAGAAGGAACGTGCACACACTAAGAAATGTTTTCCATGCTCGTCTGCAATCTGCCCTCTGCCCCTGTGCTAAGGGAAGGACTGAATGGGCAGTCCTAGACGTCAGAAATGGAATTTGAGATGTCATCTTAGCCACACCCTGAGAGCTCCTAGCACAGCTCACAGCTGCTACTGAGCAGCAAAGCTTGATCTGAAAGGTACCAAACCCAATCTGCAGTTGTTTCGTCCTCTTCCAACACCAGGCTTGAGACTCAGCTGAGTGTTGGCAGATCAGCCACAGGTGGCATAATGCTGCCCCCTGGTGGCAAGGCCTGAGTACCGCTCTCATGCCCAGAAGCTCCCCTGCAAACTTCCTCCTTTTTAATTTAGGAAAATACCTGAGGACACAGAAAATGCCATGTAAGGAGCAACAAATGCCTCCTAGCGCTCTACCCAATCCTGAAAGGCTGCCTTGGCCTCCTGCATCTCACACCAAGCAGGGAGACAGGTCAGTGCAGTGGTCTGGGCCTGGGCTCTGAAGCCACAGAAAGGGGGCCAGCTCCTCCAGGAGGCCCAGGGGGCCTCGGGATTCACTAGAGCTCTGTCTTTTCATCCCCACCATGGGGACAGCACAGGCCCTCACTCAGGGTTTGTGAAGATCAGAGGGGTGAGCCGGTAAGACCACCATGCCTGCTTCCAGTAGGGGCCACAGGCCAGCCAGCAGCATTACAGGTCTGGGTTTCCCCTGAGCAAAGGTGACATCCCCACCCCTGATTCAGTCACAAGTCACGCTGCTTCTCTCTGCTTAGGCCACGGGGGGCTCAAAGCCAGATGAATTCCCCAGAGCATGGCGGTAGGGCTTCATGACATGTATTTGTGTTTTTCTTGGAACTGACATTCTGCTTTGATTTGTTCTTGGTCCTCACTTCTTTTTTTCACTTTTTGTTTAAAGAAGTATTTTATTGTTTCCAAAAAAGAGAGAGAGAATGGGGGAGGGTCCAGAGCAGTTTCCATAGTTGAATGTCATCAGTTTCCAACATGATTTCATTTCACAAGTGGGCATGGGGCCGCGCATGGCAGGAACTGGGCCAGGAGCCTCCCACATGGGAAGCACACCCCAGTTCAGCACATGGGTCCGCTGGGGCCAGGGCTGGAACTGGGACTCAGTCATCAGACTCCAGGGCTGCAATGCGAGCACTCAACCCGCTGAACCATCCCGACTTCCCTGTTTTACACTTTTAAAGTTATTTCCTATTAGTCTCCTCAAATCTCTCCTGCGATGAGACAGGATATAAACATGTAAGACCATACTATGAACTTCATAGTTTTGTTCTCCACATATATATGCCAAGCTACTTCAGCATATATTTTCAAATGCTATCAGCTTTGACTAAGACAACACCCTCTGCCTAAAAGACAGTGGTTCTAAAATACACACATCAGTTACTTCAGAGACTTAAAAATATTCTAACTCAAAAGGTTTGGGGTAGGTCCCAAGAATCTTTAATTTAAAGTTTCCCAGCTGCTCCTGAGGCAGCCTGCCCAGCCCCTCAAAACATTTAAAAAAGGGTCATTAGTTATAACAACAAATGCCAAATTTCTTTACAAAATATAATTTAAGTAAAATAAATCTCAACTTTATTTAGCTGATGTGTTTCATATACAATGGGTGCAAGTTCAAATCTGCAAATCAAATCTATTGAAATTCATCAAGGCAAAAAAGTTAGAAAAATGCCAGCAATGAAGACTCCTATAAAGTTAGCTCTCCTACCTGCTTGGTTTTGAGTTTGGCTTGTCTTAAGGTGGTCACACCTGAAGTAAATTGCACAGAATGGAGATATCCCCGACTTCCCTGACAATGCACCACACTAGGCAAATCTGGTATCAAAGGCCTGGACCAGCAGAGGCTACTATCTACTACAGGAGACTCTGGAACCAGGTCAAGCAGGAATTCACCCCAAGTCCACTAGGGGGTGCTCCTTCCCCGGCCTGGGTCCCTTTCCTACACACTTGGGGACTGTGAAGACAGAGGCACCCAGCTAGGCCAAGGTATGGTTTTCACAGACACACTATGGCTGCTGTTTCTTAGCCCAGGATGGTAAAGACCCACATACTGCCCACAAGTTTACAAAGCAGGGAGAATGGCTCTGAAGGTGCAGCATGAGTGAAGACCTTACCTCTGGCTCATCAAGGCCAACAATCACTATATAGGAAAGTGTGGAAATACACTGATATACACTACAAATAGAGGTCACATGAGCCAATGAGGGCAAGGCGTGGAGGCCGTTTTGGCCTCTCAGAGTTCAAGTCCACATGGCTTAGCTGCTCCTTGTCCATGTTCCTCCACATCACACTGTCTGGCAGGATCTTCAGGTGCCCAGCAATTGGACAGCCAGGTCTGTGAAGCTTAAGAACCCATTTTATGGACTGCATGGAGCTCTGTGCTGGGTCCCCAGGATGGCAGGGTGCAGGCCGTGAGGGAAATTTCAAACTGCCTCCCAAAGTTAGATCTAGCTCTGAGGATGCTTCAACCTGGCTCTCCACGTTCCAAGTCACCATTTCCATTCTGGCAGGCCCTCAATCCTTTTACGGAGGGATCACAGATTCCCCCTTTCCTGGAACCCCGGGCCCTGTGAAGCCTAGAGGAGTAGGAGCAATGGGGATCTATGCCACAGATGTGGCTGGAAAAGACCAATATTGCTACAGAAATGGGTGGGAGGGGAGAAGGGAGATGGAATGGACCACACACAGAAAAGGTAAAGAAGACAAGATAGTCCAAGTAACAAGAAACAAATACAAAAAGTAGGTGGGGCATGACAATCAAAGGTGGGGTGAACAGACAGGGGTTACCCATTTGTCTGGGGAATTTTGAATGCTAAATTATGTCTTACCACAAGGCTACCTAGCCTAGAGCTAGTAGGGCTGTGGTAGATGAACAAAATATGCTAACCAGGTCTTTCTGGTACTTCCAGCAATTAATCACAATAGACAGTGGCTTTACAATGAATTCCACAGCACACTGGGAAATGCGACAGCTTTAATCCAGGGTTGCTCAGAGAAAAAGGCCCTGGTCCCTGACAAAACAGTCTCACAAGAACACCAGGGACGGGTTCAGGGTGGCATTTGCCCACACTGTCGGGGCAGAATGGGGGCTTGGCTGGCAGTTGCTAATACATTTCAAGGAAGGGAAGACAGCCAAAGAATGAGAGATGTTGGAACTAAGCATAAGACTGTACTTGACAAATCACTAACCTTTGCTCACAGCTACTGTCCAAAGCGCAAAGGCCCACCAAAGCTGGGGCATGGGTACCAGGATGCAGTCTTGGAACCTCAAAAGCCAGCCATTCTGTTAACTAGCCCTCATAAAGCAGTGACTAGGGTCTTCACTCCCAAGACTGAACATGCCCAGAGTAACAGTGGCCTCGCTTCACAAACAAAAAACACCCAACAGCTGGGCTGTGTAAATCTTGTCAGCAACAGCATCAGTGCCTCTGTTTCCGAGGAAGGGTGACAAGCACTAGCGGTCAGTACTCTGCCTGTCATTTTGGGAGTGGGGGAGGTGGTTAGTAGCAAGAACATGTGAATGCATCTACTATAATGGGCATAAGAAAAGGAAACCTCTTTCGCCTCCTCCTCTTCTCTTCTGCTCCAGTCTCCCCATTAGAAGTCAGAAAGGCCGAATGATGATCAAGTGTGGGGAGTCCTGTCCGTAGGCTCACTGTGAAAGCATCCCTGGGGGGCGCATTAGCTACATGGACAAAACCACCAAAGCCATGCCTTGCCTTTCCCTTCCTTCATCACCCCTTGCCCTTATGTCACTTCCATCCCCAGTGAGAGGGACTGAGAGACAGAACAGGTCCTTCTTTCATTTCCTGAGCACCGTGAATCTTGGTAGCACTAGCTTCCCCTCCAGGATGTCACAGAAAACAGAGCAGGTTTGAAACTCCCAGGAGGTCACAGATCACAATTACTTCTGTGTGGTCTTCACCTTAAAAGGGACATACATTTCAAAAGGTAGGCTGGGGCACCTCTTTTTCATGCATACACACTCACCCACACGCATATGCAGTGGGAGTGCTGTTTGCTGCGGGGCTCAGCGGGCTCATGTCAGGTACTGCACCACGAGGAACATGACCACACAGGTGAGGAGCATCCCCCCAATCATCAAGTACTTGTCCTGGAAAGCCCGCTTCTCAATGAGCCGCATCACTGTGTTAGACAAGCCCAGCATGTTGGCGATGTCTAGGATCTTCTTCTGAGTCCCCTGGGGCAGACAAGGAGAAAGATAAACCAAGATTAGGTAGGATTTTACCAACTGACTGCCTCCTGGTCATGCTTAAAAAAAGCAGCAGCAACCAGAAATACATCACTGTCATATGGGCAAATGACTTGTGATCAAGGTACCGAAGCAGTGCAAGGGGGAAAGGAATCTTCCTCATGAATGTGCTAGAACAATTGGCTATATAATAATATCACATATGTGTGACATACACACGTCTCAATATACCATATAAATGTGTGTTTAAAAATGACCCTCTATTCATATTATATGCAAAAATTTGAGATGGATTTAAAATTAAACACAAAAGCTGAAAGTATAAATAACAAAGCTTTTAGGAGAAAACACAGAATATCTAAAAACTAGAAACAATCCAAGTGTGTATCATCAGAAGATGGACAAATACTTCATGATCTAGTTGACAATGGGATACCGCTCAGCAATAAAAAGGACCCAATTACCAACATGGAGTAGGAATGAGCCTGGAAAACATTCCTGAGAGAAGCCACACACAAAATAGCAATATGAATACACTGATATAAAGTTCAATAACAGGCAAAACTAATTTATGATGAAATAAATCAGAGCGGTGGCTGCCCAGGGCAGAGGGGTGGACTGACTGGGAAAGACCACGAGGATCTTTCAGGGGTAATGAAAGTGGTCTGTCTTGCTAGCATGTTAAATTACAAAGGTGCATGCAACTGTCAAGATTCCATGATAATAAGATCTGTATACCCCCTTTATGGATATGACACAATAAAAAATTTCAACTTAGAATATTTTATATTAAAATAGGCAACATTAAAAAACCTTTGTCTCTTGGGATGCCGGGATAGCTCAGCAGATTGAGTTCTTGCCTCATAACTGTAAATTCCAGGGATTGAATCCCAGCCCCGACCCATGACAATCCATATGAAGAACTGCAGAGGAACTAGTAATTCCTGGGATGGCAGCGAAAGTGATTGCCTCTCATGCAGGGGCCCCAATATGGTTCCCACCCTGTGCAGTTCCACATCTACCAGTGTGGCATGGAACCATGTCACAACTAATGATGTAAAACTGCGAAGACCTCTCTGGGCCCTCCTCTCTCTCCTCTCTCTCTCTCTCTCTCTCTCTCTGTCTGTCTGTCTCACCCTCACCTTCTCTCCAAACAATAAAATAAATCTTTTAAAAATATGAAAATAAAAATAAATAAATAAAAACCTTTATCTCTGCACCCAAGTTCCCAAATCCCCGCTATCTGATTTCTGCTCTACTTCGTGGAGTAGAAGTCTAGATGGATGTGCCGACTACAATGTGTGGAACAGCACCCATATTTAGGAGAGGGTTTGAAGTGGCCCAAGATAGAACAACAGAAACACAACTGACTGACACCAACACAAAGACCTAAGACTGCTCATAGAAATGTCACCACCCACCATCAAAAACAAAACAGTATTTTATTCCTAAACTACCCCACCTGCCTTCTTTGCTTTCTCATTTGTATTTTAAGCACATTCCATTTCTTCTGAAATAACAAATATTAATGAATGCTGGGGGGGGGGGAAGCTGGGATGGCTCAGCAGGTTGAACGCTCGCTTTGTAGCTCTGGAGCCTGAGGATTGAATCCCAGGCCCGGACCATGCGGACCCATATGCAGAACTGGGGCGTGCCCCCAGTTCAGTTCTTGCTGGGGCCGATGTGGGAGGCTCCCGGCCCAGTTCCTGCCTTGCGCAGCCCCGCGTCCACCTGTGGAGTGAAACGATATGGAAAACTAATGCTGTCAACTATGGAAACTGCTCTGGGCCCTCCCCCTTCTCTCTGTCTCTCCCTCTGTCAAGAAACAATAAAAATAAATCTTTAAAAAATAATAATAATAAATGGATGCTGAGCAGATCACATTACCAACTACATTTGTATGGATGACATCTCACCTAATGCCCCAGACCCATTTTGAAAATGAACCATACATTAACGAGCAACTGTGAAGAGACAAAAAAAGCGAGAAGTACATGAGGCGCCACTGACAGTTAAAACCTACGCTCTATCCAGTGACCAAAAAGCTTCAATGAGAACAGTTCCCACAACAAATGTGATCACCAACAGAGGAGACCAGAGACATGTTGGGTGCACACAGTGATGGCAAATATTAGACTCTCACTCAAGATTCTGCTTAGCTGTAGAAGCACAGATCCCTTCCTCAGCATCTGATGGTCAAGTACCAAGCTTCTGCAAATTACCATAAAGGACAAAAAATGTATTTATTTTCATGAATTACCCCAAATCAGGACCCAGCTCCTTCATGCTCTCTCCCACGTTCCTTTCAAATGGTTAAAGCAGAATATTCCCTGACAGGTGGGTTGGGAGGCAGGTGGGCAGAACCAAGTGACAGAAGACAGGTAGTAGAGGGTGTGCAGAGGAAGCCGAATTCATCTCACAGCCCCGCCTCCGGCTGCCTCACCAGGCTTCCCAGCATGTCACTTCCAGTGACCATGGAGGAGGAGGTGCTTGCACTCTGCAGTGACAGTGGACTGCGGCAGAGACCTAACCCATGCTTTACCAATGAGCTCTAACCCCCACTGGTTAGTGCTGGTGGGACATGGTGAGTCTTGTTCTCAAAGGGTTGTACTGTTTTTCTGAGACCTGGGAAGGAGGACAGCAGTTTGCTACAGAAAGGGTGGACTGATTAACATACATCACTGCAGATTCCTGCAGGTGACTGCTCTGAAACAGGGACGCTGTCGGAGACCATCCTCTGGACGGTTGGAAGCACCATAGCCATCAGCAGGAAGTGTGTCACTCGGGGCTCGCCTGACCTCCCTGGCACAGGTGGCAGAAATGGACCAAACTGCTAAGGAGCTGATGGGCTCAGTGTGGACCAACAAAAACGACGATAAAGCTCCCACTTCCGAGTGACTGTTTCTCACAGCTCAGGGGCTGTGGCTGCTTCGTTTACAGGGAACCACACCCTGATAAGAAACGCAGCCCACACCCCGTTATCTGTCAGGGCTGATACAGGAAAAGGGCTGAGGCTGAAAGATCTCAACTACATCAGAGTCTGTGTAATGTTTCTGTAAACCACTCCCAGGGGGTTAGCGTCATAGCTGATGTCGGTTATAAGGCAGTCCACAGTAAGAGCCCGACGGGAGAACCACAGAGTGAGGTGCCAAAGTACAGCCACGTCCTCCTTCTTATGATAGCAGATTCTCCAACAGAATTCCTTCCTCTATTACTGGTTCCTCTCAGAGCAGCTCACTTTCATAGCAAGTTCAGTAAATGGAAATAGATCCTGACACCAAAAGATGTCACATTATGATTCGTTGCAAGCACAACACCTACTACTGGCAAGGGGAATTGAGTTCCTATTGCTTTCAAAATTTTCAGCTCAAACTCAAGGGCTCTGTCTCACTATCACAATTTGGGGATTTGTAATCAAAATGTAAACACAGGTACCAAACTGTTGGATGAGGAACAAATAAGAGGCCTGCTCCCTGTCCCCCAGGAGGGCACCCACCTTCAAGGTCATTCTCTGGGCCCTCAGTCCCTCCAGAATACTGTGCCCGCCTCCAATGAGGTCGTCCATGCCATGGTGAATGTTCTGGAGGGAGGAGTTAAACTGCAGTGACTCATCCATTGGTATGGTCGTGTCAGAGTCCTGTGAAAGAAACGCAGGCACCTGATTAACTTTGCTTGCTGGTCAGCTCCTGCGGTCCCACTGCGTCTAATGACTGCCCTGCCTCTTGGCCAAGGCCAAGCCTGAAGAACGGCCAGAGGGAAGGAAGGTCCAAGAATCAGAGGAACCTGAAGAGAAGCAGCAGCAAAGCAGAGATCTGCGATGGCCTCTGCTCACTTTCCTCAGATGGCTGGCTACTCTCCAAATGAGTTGCACCCCACACGTCTTTTCATTCCTGCTTCTGGTCACTACACCCACTTAGAAGGAAAGCTCTTGCTTTGAGACCTCACTGGGCTTCCCTGAAAGGCTTTCTGACTACTCACTAACCCCGCTTGTCCCAAATGTTCCTTACTGGCTTCCCCTTAATACAGTACTAAATGTTTGCTTTGTTCTTTGGCTTTTTTATCCATAACTTATCTCTCCAATTAGACCGAGACTAAGACCAGAAGAAACTGCTTTCTGTTGAAACCTAATGGTGCTCAGATTGGACTATTCTCCTGATCAGGCAGGGGAAGTCTGTACAAAAAGGAAGGGAGACGAGAGCCAATACCAAGTACTTTCCACTTCGCATGCTCATGACCTAACCTCACTTGTTCCTCATTCTAACGTTACAAGGTAGATACTATATTATCCCCATTTTAGACATGAAAAAACTGAAGTCCAGATAGGTAGGATAATGTGTCCAAGACCTCACAGAGCTTCTAAGAAGTCTGGCAGGGCATGGATCCCAATACTGGGTGAAAGGCCTGCTCTCTTAACCATCCTGTTGGGAGAAACACCACGACCAATCCTAGGCTCTGACTTATACTGAAGCGGACTGCACACAGTAATGAGTCATGACCAGCCCTAATACTGCTCTTTTGCACAAATTCTTTTGCCAACCTGGGCCCTTTTTACCACTTTTCATCATCACAAAGACATCAAATCACCTTTTCTTTGCCGCTCAAGTTCAAAATCACTTTTTATGCACACATTTACAATGCCCCTGCTCCTCCTTCTAATACAGGGATTTTCTCACAGGAAGGAGTCATACTTTTTTCACATGCTTTATTCTCAGCACCTTAAATACTATGTGCATACAGCCAATGCTCACTGGGTCAAAGGACTCCAGTGTTAGAATGAGTCAGTTAAAGACTTCATTCATTTATTTGGCAAGTATTTATTGTCTTTTACGTACAAATCTTCCTTACCCTCCCACCTGAAAGGGTATAGTAGATGGACCATTATATCTCAGAAAAATGTATAACAACTCTAGATTAATGAGGAAGATGTTCATTCAGCAGGTCAATTTTTTATTAAGGTCCCATTGTATGCACAGAATCACACTAGGCTGGTAAGACACAGTTTTTGAGCTGAGCTATCATCTCTGGCCTAAAAAAGGCCTGAGGGGAAGCCGGGATGGCTCAGTGGGTTAGGTGCTCACTTTGCAGCCCTGGGGACTGAGGTTCAAATCCCGGCCCTGGCCCGTGTGAACCCATATGCTGAACTGGGGAGTGCCCCCAGTTCAGTTCTCACCGGGGCGAGACCCTGGCCCAGTTCCTGCCCTGTGCAGCCCCACGCCCACCTGTGGAAAGAAACTATGTGGAAAAAACCAATGATGTGCAACTATGGAGACTGTTCTGGGCCCTCCCCCTTAAAAAAAAAAGGCCTGAATAACTGATGCCACAACTATCAAAAGCTCACACAACATCTTTAATGTGTAATATTGTTCATTACACTTCTGAAAGTCGGCCATGTATCATTATATTACCAACATGTCTTCATCACACTCTTGAGTTGTTAATCACGGTCACTTGACTGCTCTCACTCTAGAGCATTGGTTCCAAAGTGGTGGTATGTGTACCCATAGGAGTACATGCTGGGTTATTTGGGGGCACTTGAAAAATAATCTATAGTGGCAAAAAAGCAAGTAAAAAAAAAAAAAAAAAGAAATGCAGGGATGCCGGGATAGCTCAATAGATTGAGTGCCTGCCTTGCAACCATGATGTCTAGGGATCAAATCTCAGTTCTAGCTCATGTAAATTCACACGCTGAACTGTGGCACACAACTGGTAACCACCAGGATGGTAGCGAAGGTTTTCACTTCCCATGAGGAGGGCCCTCAGTTCAGTTCCACCCCATGCAGCCCCCACCCACCTGTGTGGAATGAAACCATATTTTTTTTTTTTTTTTTTATCTTTTCACATTTATAGAGAGAAATTATCTTTTTGTCTTCAGTGCATAGTTATTTCTATTTTACTTTTTGACAGATAGAGAGAGAGACAGAGACAGAGACAGTTAGAGAACCAAACTGTGGGAACTCCCCAGTTCAGCATGTGGGTCCTGCCTGGGCCGGAGCCGGGATTCGATCCTC
>PVKE010034774.1:0-17226 GCA_004027555.1 Craseonycteris thonglongyai
CCCCATTAAAGCCATAGTTTTGAGCACAGAATATTACAATTAGCACCTACAGAGTTTATTTCATCCAATATATGACCAAAGCAGGAATCCTATTTAAATATCCCCGGCAGTCTTTCTGGGAAAACTATTCCTGTAACAGAAAAACCACATCTTTACATGACTTGACATTCAACTATTGGATCCCTCTAATTCAGGAGATCTTAACATGGACTCCACAAATCCCTTATAGGTACCATGAACTTTGATGGAAAAACAACAACAACATATCTTCCTTTTTCCCCAGTCTCTAACCGAAATTTACCATTTCTTCAATTATGAACACAGGTAATAAACACTAGTAGTATTATCACTAACCAAAAAACACAAATATTTTCAAACCACTTTAAAATTATTGTACATATATTTCATTTTTTTAATATTTCAATAATCATATTTCAATATACTTTATTCCTTGTGTAATCTAATGCATTTTATTTTGTGCACTTAATGCCATTGTTCTGAGAAGAGGCTTTCTAAGATTTTCAAAAGGGTCCAAAGCACAAAATAATGTTTTGAAACTGTGTTGCATTTATGCAGTGGTTTTCTGTTAATCCAGAATTTATATTCCTCTAACATCTTCCCATTGTTCCCACATTTCCTTATAGAGCTACTGGAATAAGGCTAATACTACTTCCACATGACAGTCTATCATGTGTCAATAAGCTTTTCTTCTTGAGCTAACCATCCCACATTTCTTCATCTGTCCCTCAAAAGATGCCAGTGCTTCCCTTCATTGTTCTGACCAGCTTCCATCACATGCTGCATGTGACTCATCTTCTTTATTCCTTCCTCTTAAAGCATGGTGGTTGTACCTGAACTAATATCTAGAATGGGACATTTTAAAGACAGGACTTGGACTCTGTCTCAATCGTCTCAGTACTGCCTTTTCTCCCAAGTTATAATGACCCGAATCCACAGACTGAGATACAACCAAATGTGGTCATTTACTCATCCCACTTACAAGCACACTGGGACCCAGAAGAGGTAAATCTGTTTAAGGCAGTATACTAAATTGGTTAAAAGGGGCTACACAGGTCTGTGTTGGTATCCTATTTCTTCTATATATTAGCTGGGTGACTTTGAGAAAATCATTTAATCTCTGAAACTCAGTTCTCTCATCTGTAAAATGGACATAATAACAGTGCTGATGTCATAAATTCGTGTTTATTTGCACTATCTCATTTAATCAACACAAATTTATGACATCAGCACTGTTATTGCATCCATTTTACAAATAAGAAAACTGAGTTTCAGAGATTAATAATTGCATTTACCAGACACTGTGCTAAGCACTTTATTTGCATTAACTCATTTAATCAAGTGCTTAGCACAGTGCTAAATGCTTGCTAATGTCAATCAAAGTAAGATTACTACCTTCCTGCTTATCTAATCTGGGCTCTGGGCACCTCCTTGTAATCTGCATTTCACCGTGGTTTCACTTCCTCTTTCTGCATCCCTAATTTAAATGGGTTCCCTGCCAAGTCTCACTATTCTTATTGCAAGACTTGGCAAAGACACACCTCCTCTCCAGGGGCTCGCCCTTTCCGAAATCCCACAGGAATTTTAAGGAAACAAGCCAATAAGACTGAAAATTACTAATATTTGTAACTATTTTCTGTGGAAATATGCCACATGGTATCAGCCTTGAGAAATTGGGGCCACATCTCTAAAGATTAATTTCTCTTATTTTTGCAGTGTAAATTCACACTTCCAAATCTACTGATTGAACCTATTCATCAGTCTATCTTTACCCTCTTCACAGTACAGAGAGTCTAGGAAAGAGCTCAGAAGGACAATAGTAGAAGAGATAGGAGAACATCTCTTAGAAATAGGAAATGAAGCAGGTGAGACCAGCTATACAAATGTATTTTCAGCCTGTATCCCTTCAAGGTAACAAGCTTCCTAAATTCAAAATCCACTATACAAAATAGTATACCATGTCATTTGCTTTAAAGCTTCCTTCAGACTTAGATGTTTTCTTGTTATACCTTCCCACGGTTTGCATGGAAATCCTGTATTTTATTGGTTTATCCTCACAGGATTTTGGTTATTTCCACATATAGGGTTTGCTCTGCCAAACAAAATAATCACAATCATTTTGTTCTCTGCTCAGTTCGTGTATCTTCTATAATGTGTACTATAGTGCTGAAGGCTTTCTCCATGTTCAGTAAAACTTTTAAAAGCCTCTATAGGAAAGCCAGGATGGCTCAGTGGGTTGAGCACTTACCTTGCAGCCCTGGGGTCCAATGATTGAAACCCTGCCCCAGCCCATGTGGACCCACATGCTGAACTGGGGTGTGGCCCAGTTCAGTTCTTGCTGGGGTGAGCTTCTCATGTGGGAGGCCCCCAGTTTGGGCCCCATCTTGTGGGAATGTGCCTCCCATGTGGGAGGCCCTGGCCTGGTTCCCGCCCTGCACAGCTCGTCATCCATCTGTGTGGGACGAAACTATGTAGAAAACTGGTGATGACGTGCAGCTATGGAGACTGCTCTGATCCCTTCCTCTTCTCTCTGTCTCTCTCTGTCTCTGTCTGTCTCTGTCTCTCTGTCTGTCTGTCTGTCTCTCTCTCTCTCTCTCTCTCTCTCTCTTTCACTGTCAGAAATAAATAAATCTTAAAAAAAGAAAAAAAAACCTATAACCAATCAACCAAGAATTGACTGGTCCCTCTGGGCTATATCTTAGTTAGGTGTTGAGGTGAGAGTGAGTGGAAATAGCATGGGTGGCAAATGGTAAATGCAATGGAGTCTCTAACCTCCCAAATGCTACAGCTTAAATAGGAGAAGAAATAAGGCAAATATGAAAAAAAATATTATACATATTATAGGCAATTTCCTTTTCAACTTGAGTTATCTTTGTGCTGATTTTCTCTTCAAGTCCTAAACGTAAGTCGAAGTCTAATTAACATATCCTTCCATCCTTTTCTACCCAGTTTCTTCTTGCTCTTGCTCACGTTCTCACTCTTGTCCTCACTCTCTGAGTATCTCTTCCTACTGCTAACCTCAACTCACCCAAACAACAAGTTGCTCTGATATATTTTAAAATAAACATCTATGATGAATATCATTCCAAATTGTTCTCAATCCCTTATCACTCCTATTGAAACATACCCCCATCCCCTTAGTATGTAAATTTCAGTAAGCTAGTGGGAAGGGGGTACAAAATTCCAGGCTTTAAAAATTTACAACTATATTTTAGAAGACATTTATCTTTTTAAATAGCCTTATTAATTCAAACAAATGAATCTGCTACTTTTGGAGGATTCACATTAAAGCCTTTCAAATCCCATCATTAAGAAACTTCCTCCTGTGGTTCAGACCATTCCAATCCCCTCTTCTAGGTTGTGCCTTCCTTGTAGATTATTAGCCAGGGCTATGTTTAGTCTTCCATATGGGATTGCATCATTAAGCACAACTTAAAATTTTGCTAATCTAGGCATTTATTCATAAAATGTTGGACCCATTAGGTGCTAAATAAGTGGTTCTAAAATGTACAATAAATGACATGAACTATTACATGTGAACAAAATGAACCTTCCACAAACACAACTGACAGTGTATATAAGCAGAAGGTGGGAGGAAGGGAGGTCTTGAAAGTTGTATGTTACCCAGTAAAGTTCAAGAGGCATTGGAATGTCTCTTGTAAGTCACCTGGGGATGGCTTTTTGTCAGAGTTAGGCCTCACAGGAGCTGCAAACTGAAAGACTGAAGCGTCCTGGGAATATTTCAGGCATATGGTACAGCTGGGGAAGAAGATTCAGGGATGAAAGTTACATATTTGGGTTTGAAAAAAACAGGAAGGATTTTGCCAAACATGTTTTTTCCCTCAGTGTTCAAAGTAAAAAGAGGAAATGCAATCCATATGGTTTGGATTCATTTATACTCAATTATGAAAAGCTTCAAGACATTTTCTAACCTTTTACGTTTTTAGACTCTTTTTCTCCCTGAAGAAAAGGAAGTCTTAATTTTCCTAGCTTAAGGGAACTTGAAAACTAAATGATTTACATTGGACTTAAATAAGAGGGTTCATGAGTTTAAATTCAGACAGACTTGGTATAAGCCAATATTCAAGTTGTGGCCAGTGATGTTTTTCTCTACCCAGAATCCTCAGAGTGATATCTTTCAGAGAAATTCTGATTTGATTTTTGTTTTGAAATGAAGAACGTACTTTGAAATAAGAAAATACAGGGGGCTCAGAATTTATAACTGGGTTAATGACGGTTCCAGCCAAGTTGTACATCTGAACAAATTACATCCATATGCTAGCATAGCCTTGGTTTTTTTTCATGTTTTACATCTGCAAGAGAACTAAATTTCAGAATATACTAGTAAATAAGCATACCGTTTGATTTTTAAGCCTTATGTAATCATTTTGATCCAAGAGAACTCTTCTACACAGGACTAGCATTCTTACTGACTTTCCTCTCACATGCCTCAATTATTTTGTTCACCACTAAGAATTGCCTTATATATTGAAATATAGCTCATTATTTCTGCTATAGATCACATAAAGGGTACCAATTCAAGAAGGTAAAAAAGAAGAAAAGTTCAAAGTGGGGACTCAGGCCAGTGATGAGACCACAAAGACATTGTTCAGTTTGTTTTGTTTTTGCCATAATACTCAACCCTAGATGTTGAGCTTCAGCTATGCCATTCTACCCTGCCCCTCAACCTCATCTCTAAAGACATTTTCAGCATTTAAATTTGTTCCTGCATCTCCTCAATTTCCATTCCGTTATGATTCTTTCAAGTGTGCAGTCTGCAGTCAGTAATAAACTAACCAACCTTAGGAAGTTGTGATCAGAGGAAATATGGTGGCCTATTCCATCTGTGTGAAATATGCCATTGTTAAAGCTATATTTTTATATTTTTTACTGGCTCCTCAGTCATTCTTATGTTCAAACAATGTACTTACATTTAATCTCAAGTTTCAAGTCCCTTGAATTTTTGTGGGCCTATTGTCCCATAACAGACCATTTTTTTCTCTTTTCCACTAGAATAGCTGGGTTCAACTGTTCTGCCTGGTATCGTTCTTCCTGTCTAGAAATATGCAGTAAAGATGCTTAGACATAGGTCTCCTGGCACCCAGATATTCTCTATAACTAAATCAACTACTACAGTTCGCCATGAATGTCATTTGCTTACATTGACTGAAGAAACAGTTTTCTTAGAATAGTCATTGTGTTGCCTTTTTAGTGATCATGAGGTTGAGGGGGTGGGGATGCAGTGGAGTCTGTTTTTGGTAAAATAGAGAATAAACTTTATTAAATTAAAAGTAATGGGTAACTAGATTGGTGGCTTTGTACTGAACCGAGGTGAATTGTAATAATATCTGTTGTGAACGGAAGCACATAGAACATTAATGAAACATAATTTAATACATTTAATCTTAGGAACAACCATTTTAGGTAGTGTCTGTGCCTATTCTCTAATTTGCTTATTTTTGTAATTTTTACCTTTGACACCACCCTTTATCTCCAGTTTAACAATGAGGGACTAGAGGCTTAGAGTGATTCAGTCTCCTGCATTGTTATTAAGTTATAGATATGAGAATCAATCCAAAGCCTCTGACTCCATGGTCATTGGTTTTTGTTTTATTCTACAAGACACCTTCAATGACAATTTGTTCCAGGTGTTTTGAGAGATGACACAGAAAAAGAGTGTTTTTTCCCCATTTTTTCCCTAGAAAACACCATTCTATTTTGCTTCATGTAAAGTTTTGTATTCCTTCAGTGAAATATATCACATTTTTATATTTTTCACACTTTTGGAACAAATGCTTCCCAAGTATTGTGTATTTGTGTCTCTCATCACTCAGTTGTGGGTAGAATTTAGCTTTCAAAGATCAAGTTGCTTAAGAGAAAGATAAATGAGCGACAGCAACCATTCCTGAAGACCATTACTGAGTATGCTATTTTAGGAGTTCTTATAGTGTAGTTCAATAAAAAAAAAAAAATAGATACATAAAAAACCACATCCAGACTGGTAGGAGGGGCATAGACATGAAACGGGCTGGTCCCATACTTGTGTATGGCCATTAAAACTCAGGAGTGTTATCTCAATTGGGGAGGTACCCTCTAGCAGGGGTCTCCAAACTTTTCAGCCCACGGGCCGCATTAACTATCAAACACCAGTTTGGGGACCAACTACACACTCGAGGTCCAAATAAAAAAGAATCAAAACATAGATGTTGTCTTTAATTATTTATTTAATATTATTTTATTCAGATTAAAAAGGTCTCCACGGGCCGAATGAGAGGACCTTTCGGGCCGCATGTGGCCCGCGAGCCGTAGTTTGGAGACCCCTGCTCTAGAGGGTTAAAGGGTCTCACTCAGCACCACACCAAACACCCCAGCTCATGGTTCCAGGGCTGGATAAAGGAGGCTCCACTACTTCTGGCTATGAAAATTGTGGCTGAGTAAGACAATGGGGTGTTGGAGTCCTAGGTGTTCCTCCTCAAGGGCACACATACAGACCTCCTCACTGACTCACTCACTTGCTCTGAGCTCCAGCACTGAGGCAGCAGCTCAAAAGGAACCAGGGATACACAGGGAGAAAATGAATAATCTACCTTTAGGAAGAGAACTGGAAGGGCAGATTTTCTTAAAAGTAGAAACTGAAGACAGCCATTCTTTCCTTGTTAAGCTGTCCTCCCTGTGTGCAGATGAAGGCAGCCCATTTATCTGAGTTTCCATCAACCTGCCTATCACCATTTTTCCACCCCTCCCTAGTGAGTTCCTGAGACCCCGCCCCACCTAATTTGGGGCACACCTCAACTGCTTCCAGTGGCTTTTTTGTAAAAATGACCTGCCTTAACTCATGTTGTAGACTTCCCTAAAATCTCTCAAGGGGAAGCCGGGATGGCTCAGTGGGTTAAGCGCTCACTTTGCAGCGCCAGGGACCGGGGATCGAATCCCGACCCCAGCCCGTGCAGAACCGTATGCTGAACTGGGAGCTCCCCCAGTTCAGTTCTCTCTCTGTCTCTGTATCTCTCTCTCTCTCTCTCTCTCTCTCTCTCTCTCTCTCTCTCTCTCTCTCTCTCGTCAAAAATAAAAAAATAAATAAAAATATATTAAAATCTCTCAAGAGTTCACAAAATCCAAACACACAGCATTTGGGTTTGGAATGTCTCACACCTCCCCCAAAGCAGCCCTAAGCCCAGCACCAGTGACAACCAGCCTCAATTCATGGCTTGGACTCTCACAGCACATCCAGGCACAGAGTGGGTGGGGGCCTTCAGCAGATGGCTTTGCAGCTTATGCCAGGCATCCCTGAGCAAAGCACAGGCTGCAGTTGAGCTTGACCTGCAGCAGCTTTCTTCCCAGGAGGCCCCAGGACTGGCTAGTTTAGTGGCCAGCTTCAATACAAGCCAGAGCATCACCCAGCTGCCTCCAAGGATGACACACCTAAAGGGCATGCTGGGCAGAAACCAGAGCCCCACTAAAGCAAGTCCTGCTGTGTAAGGTCATCCCTTGCACCACAACTCCCCCACTATACTCACAGCCAGTCCTCAGCCAATCAGGCTAAAGGTCCAGACATCACATTGATGTGCAAACAGCAACCAAGACTCAACTGCAACAGGAGGGCACATATAACCCACAAAAGGTACTACCTGGAGCACCCGGCAAAAGTGACCAGGGAGATTGTGCCACTGAACACCACACGATTCCTACTACAAAAGACCACTCTCCTAAGAATGGGAAGCATAGCAGCCCTAACTGATATAAAGAAACAAACACGGAAGGCTGCCAAAATGAAGAGACAAAGAAGCATGTCCCAATGAAAAGAACAGAACAAAGCTCCAGAAAAACAAAAAACAAAAATTGAGACAAGCAATCTACCAAATGCAGAGTTTAATATGCTGGTTATGATGATGCTCTATGGTCTCAGAGAACTTGAACAAAAAAAAAGATAGGAAACATTAAAATGGACATATAAAACATGAAAAGAAACACTCAGAAATAAAGACTACAATAACTGTAATGAAGACTACATTACAGGGAATCAACTGTAGGTTAAATGAAGCAGAGGATTGAATCAGGGATTTAAAAGATAAGGTACGGATGCCGGGATAGCTCAATAGGTTGAGTGCTTGCCTTGCAACTGTGAGGTCTGGGTATTGAATCTGGTCCCGACCTGTGCAAACCCATTTACTGAACAGCCCCCAGTTCAGTTCCCACTTTGTGCAGCCCCACACCCACCTGTGTGGAATGAAACTATGTCACAACTAATGATGTACAACTATGGAGACTGCTCTGGGCCCTCCCCCCTTCTCTCTGTCTCTCTTACTTTCAAACAATAAAATAAATCTTTATAAAAAATTTAAAAGTAAAAGATAAGGCAGCACAAAACACCAAAACAAAACAGCAAAAACAAACAAAAACAATCCAAATCTGAGGATAGTTTAAGGGACTTCTGGGACAACATCAAGCATACCAACATTCACATTATAAGATTATCAGAAGAAGAAAAGAAAGAGCAAGGAATTGAAACCCTATTTGAAGAAATAATAGAAAAATTTCCTAACCTAATGAAGGAAATAGACATATAGCCTAGGAAATACAGAGAGTCCCAAACAAGATGAACCCAAAGAGTAGTATACCAAGGCACATCATAATTAAAATGCCAACAGTTAAAGACAAAGAAAGAATCCTACAAGCAGCGAAAGAAAAGCGGTTAGTTACCTATAATGCAAGAGAGCTACCATTAGCCTGTCAGCTGATGTATAGTGCCAGGCGGGTAGTAGATCGGTCAGGGGTATCACTCTTAATTTACATAAAGGTCTGACCACTATGCTTGCCATACACCTGAAATTAATTTAAAATAGTATTGAATGTCGATTATTATTGAAAAAAAAATTTTAAAGGAGGAAAATATAAAAGGGAATGAGTTTCAGATGTCCAGGTATAAAACAAATAAGTCAGGGAGATGTAATATATAGCATAGGGAACGTAGTCCATAATATTATGATAGCATGGTACAGTGTAAAGTTTATTATAGTGATAAGTTCTTTAGGTATATAAATGTTGAATACCTATAGTATACACCAGAAACTAATATAATAATGTATGTTAACTGTATTTTAATATAAATCTTCTTTAAAAAAAGAAGTAATTATAGACAAACAAGTGTGCAAGGGAATATTTGGAACCTCATAGCTCTTTGTTTCAGCTCCCAGATCTACAAGACACCATCCTCTTGCTTACTCCTCTTGCTTCCAGTGGAACTCCTGAGGGGAGGAAAAAGGATTCTCAAGGATGATCTCGTTCAACCCATTCTTTTAAAAATAGATGAGGGAGTGTGATATAATGGTTAAAACACAGACTTTAAAAATCAGATCCAAGTTTAAGTCCTGTACCCAGACATTTCAAGTTATGCAGCCTTGAACAAGTTATTTAACCTCTTGAGCTATAGTTTCTTCATCTAGGAAATATGGATAACAATAGTAACTACTTCATAGCACATTTGTAAGTATTAAATAAGATAATATGTGTGTATACTGTTAGAGGAGGTCATCGAGACCTCCAGTTGACCTGTGAGCTGGGCTTGGGTAATCAGAGGCCCTTCACCCTTTCCCCTGTGCTTGGAACGTCCGTTCTCCCCACCATTCCCGCAATGTTAGCCATTTCCAAAGACACAGCCTAGAGAGAGCAATGGGTTGTTGAGATCATCTGGACAGAAAACATGACTGAATCCAGTTAAGACCTCTATATAATTTTTTTAAACTTTTTAGTAGAGAATTTTATTTATTTATTTACTTACTTATTTATGTCTAAAGAAAACCCCTCTGTAAACTTTTCATATTTTGGTGGGCAGGAGCAGATATATACTTGTCTTATGGCCACGAAAGACAAGCCTGAGAATTGTAAATTCTCTTGCCTATCAACATTGCCTCCTAAAACCTGCAGTGCTCTGCCTCTTTCTTTGATCTCTCTTTGACTTCTATGTATGAAGGATGGTTTCAGGTTCCACCCAGCAAACTTTCAAGGTTGCAAGTCAGCAGATATATTTGTGTGTGTGTGTGTGTGTGTGTGTGTGTGTGCATGTGTGTGTGTGTGTGTTTATATACTGAAATAAAGTGGTCCTGGTTGAGCTTAAACAGAGATAAGGACCAAAAATTATTCAGACATGCCCTTTTATAAGTGAATAGTATAAAAGGCCTGGAAGAAATAATATATTTAGAAAATTAATGGAGGTATAAAGCAAAAAATGTTGCAAAAAACAAAAAGCTTTCTTTGCTGTTGCATTGCTGAGTGTTATTCTAATCTTCTGTTTATTTGTAGAATCTTGAATTAAGAAGAAATTTGACAGGACATTTAAATTCATCCTTTCTCAAGAAAGAACCACACCTTACCAAGCCTAGAAGCTTGAGGATTGTTGAACAACTTGTTATTTTGCTGTAACCCTGAGGTCAGTCTAGTTGAGAAAAAGCTTTTTAAGTTAGAAAATATAATAATTCATTTAAACAACATTCTTGAATGCCTACTGTGTGTGTAGTGATGAAGGAACAAGATGTGTGGGGAGAGGGGTCAGTCATAGTTCCAACATTCCAAAAATTCACATACAGGTCACAGAGATTGATGTATAAGTGGTCATTTATAATGCAATGAAGAAAATGTCATGATGCAGATACATATATGCAAAAGAGAGAACAAATATTATTAAGTAAATTGTAAGTTAAGTTAGAATTCACTTAGAAGGGGAGGTTTGAGTTAAGTATTATAGGATGGAGAAAAATTTTCCAATTAGAGGTCAGAAGTAGGAAGAAAGACAAACTAGGTACAAGCATGTGCAAAGACACTACAACTTAAAAAACAAAAATGGGAAGCCCAAATAGGTCAGCAGTTGAACACTTGCTTCACAATCACAAGGTCTAGGGTTTGATTCCTGATCTGCACCCATGCAAACCCATATGCAGAAACCGATATCTGAAAGAAAAAAAAAATTCCTGGTTTGCCTTCTGTCTAGTCCTTCTTTATTTCCTGAAACACCTTACCCCTATCTTCCAACCTCTTGTACTCTAAGCTCTAATCTTTCTAAAATACTTGTAGATCCACAAGTGTAGTTTATTGTTTTTTTCAACTCCTTTTTTTTTTTTTTTTAAGATTCATTTTATTGTTTGAGAGAAGGTCTGTGTGTGAGAGAGAGAGAGAGAAGGAGGGCCAAGAGAAATCTTCGTAGTTGTATATCACTAGTTGTGACATGGTCTCATTTCACACAGGTGGATGTAGGGCCACGTTGGGGGTGGGGTGGGGGACCAAACCAGGAGCTTCCCACATGGGAGAGAAGAATCTCTGCCACCGAGCCATTCCCGCAGTTACCAGTTGCACCGCAGTTTAGCATGTGGGGTTTGCACAGACCAGGGCAGGTAACCAAAACCTGGACCTCTATCACAAGGCAAGCGCTGAAAGGCTGAGCTATCCCAGTATCCCCAGGATTCTGAAAAGTTTTAAATAAGGATGGGACATAATCGAGTGTATGCTTTACATCAGGGGTGTCAAACTCAATGAAAAAACAGGCCATTTGGTGCAACAGGCAAGATTCACGCTGGCCACATCACATTTACAAATGTCGCCAGAACGGAGTCAGCGCGTGTATACCGGTACACGCCCACAGGCCCCCAGGAAAGGCACTGAGCCACGTGTATCCTCGTCTTCAGTAGTTACAGGGTTAACGAGGGAATTGTGTATATGGTATTGCCTTGATCTCCCCTAAGCACTATTTTCTTCATAACAATTTTTTCTATTTTCATTTTATTTCAGAGCATCGTGGGCCACAAAAAATTACCTCCGGCCCACCGGCCGCCAGTTTGACACCCCTGCTTTAGATCAATCACTCTGGTTGCAATGTGGAGAAAGGGTGGTAAACAGCAAAATACTGGGCCAGGGCAATCAATTATGTAGGTGTTGCAATAAAGTAGGTGTGAGATTATGGTGATCTGGATTAAGTTACTAGCAGTGGACTTGTAGAAAAGCACAAAGCACAGCGCAGGTGCAAAGGGTTTCTTATCTTATCAAAAGACAATAGGGAACTATTCTCAGGAAACACTCCAGTGAAGTCTCAAAGCCCTCACTATAGGTATGTACACAAATCACACCTTTCAGGCTGGAGTAAACAGCATAAGTAGGTTCCTGGAACCTCTGCATTTTGGGTTTATCAAACATATTAATAGTGTATTTATTCCCCAAAGGACATACACTCCAAGTTACAGAACTAAAAAAAAAAGAAAAGAAAAGAAGATAGGAATAATGTGGTTTGGTTCTCATTTGACTTTTGACAATGCAAGCCATGGTGTTCAGCTCTTAACCAATACGGTTTAGAGAGCAGAGCTAGAGGTACAGAGATTTTCACATTGTTCCCTTGGGAAGTTTTCTTCATTCATCTACTATTGACATCAAGAGTGAACGATGCAAGGTGAATCAAACTATCAGTATTTCCTGAATGCCTCTTAGGTACCCAGCTATACATCAGTAAAGGCAGGAAATAAGGGGTTATTAGGGTGTAGGTGCCAGGTACAGAACCATAAGATAGACTCCCTGCCCTCAAGAAGTCCACACTCAAAAGGAAGGCATAATCAGGAAAGCATACCAAATAAACATCCAGTAGCCCCGCAACAGGGTGAAAAAACTCTGACATAAACTGGAAGTATCTTAGTATCTTAGGAAAGATTGAGCTAAGTGTGGGCTTACAAATTTAAAGAAGGTTTCCTGGAGGAGGCAGGATGGGCAAAGGGTAAGTGAGTTCTGAGAAGAGAAGAAAGAAAGTTCTACAAGGCAAGGGTGTTGGTGGCAGTGAATATGGGGACACATGTGGGAGGTAAGTGTCAGTAGTGACAGACCAACAAATAAAGTTTATTTCCTTCAATAACACCTTCACTTAGGGCAGAATACATTTTATCTGGCATCTATATTGTTACTTTAACAGGGACAAGACAGTGTTGGGAGAGAGGAGGTCAGAATCTTCTGATGATTAGTGACTTTGAGCATCTTTTCATATATTTATCTATTGCCCATCTGTTATGTCTTCTTTAGAGCAATGTCTTTTCAGGTCTTCTGCCCATTTCTTAATTGGATGGCTTGTTCTTTTGGTTTTGAATTGTATGTGTTTCTATAAATTTTGTATATTAACCCCTTATCAGATGCATCATTGGCAAATATCTTCTCCCACTCAGCAGACTATCTTTTTGTTTTGTTAATAGTTTCCTTTGCTCTGCAAAACCTTTTTATTCTGATGTAATCCCGAATGCACTTTCTTTTTTCTTTTGTTTCCCTTTCCTGAGGAGATAGATTAGAAAAAAAAAACCACAAAGAGCAATGTCAGAGAATTTACTGCCTATGTTTTCTTCTAAGAGTTTCATGGTTTAAAGTTTTACATTTAAGTTCTCAAGCCATTTTGACTTTATTCTTATATTATGGTATAGGAAGGTGATTCAGTTTAATTTATTTTTTTCTTTTTTCTTTTTTTTCTTTTTGCATGCATCTGTCCAGTTTTCCCAACACCATTTATTGACTAGACTGTCTTTAACCTATTGTATGTTCTTACTTCCTTTGTCAAAGATTAAATGATCATATAGGTATGAGTTTATTTCAGGGCACTCTATTCTAAATGTCTACTTTCATGCAAGTACCATGTTGTTTTGATTACCAGAGCCTTGTAGTATAGTTTGATAGTGTGATACCTCCACTTTTGTTCTTTCTCAAGATTTCTGTGGTTATTCAGTCTTTTGTGGTTCCACATAAATCTTAAGATTATTTGTTCTTATTTAGTGAAAAATGCCATTGGTGTGTTGATAGGGGTGCATTGAATCTATGGATTGCTTTGAGTAATATAGACATTTTAATGATGTTAATTTTTCCTATGTATGGGTGTGGTATATGTTCACATTTATTTATATCTTCAATTTTGTTCTTCAATGTTTTATGAGTACAATTTCCTGGGTATATGTTTTTTACCTCCTTGGTTAAATTTATTCTTAAGGGTCTTTTATGTAGTTGTAAATGGGATTGTTTTTTCTCTTTTTGACAGTTCATTATTGGTGTATAAAAATGCAATCAATTTCTGAATATTAATTTTGTACCCTGCTACTTTACTGACCTCATTTATTAGTTCTAATGTGGTTTTTTGTTTTGTTTTGTTTTTCTTTTCTTTTTGGTGGAATCTTTAAGGTTCTCTATGTATAGTGCCATGACAGGTTTATTTGTTCCTTTTTAATTTGTGTGATTTTTATTTCACTTTATTGTCTGATTGCTATGGCTAGGACTTATAATAAAGAAGACTCTCAGTTAACTGGCACACATGGGGCATTGACAGATGCCAGATAAATGTAAGTAGACTCTCTGTTAACCAGAACTCAAACAACCAGTACTCTTAAGCAACTGGTAAAGTCTCAAGCAACTGGCAAAAAAATTAGCATTTGCACTTGCCTTTGCTTATTCAATAGAAGATTAGATTGTTACTGGATATTAAATCACTTAAATTGAAATGCTCAGTTTACTGAAAACAACTGGCTGGTGGGCATTGTTACAGTGGTTTAAGATTATGCTGGTGTCATGACAGATTTGGTTATTTTCTTTTATAAAGATACACTAAACTCAAAAGCAGAAGAGCAGTTATACTTTGATGTGTTTTGCCAGTTCAAATGAGTTATAACTTCCCATGAGGGCACAAATTCTAGCATACTTTGTGACAATCAGGGAAAGCAACGAAGAAGCTGCTATATAACCTTAGAAGTCTATCCATGAAAAAAATATTCCATGCTTCTGGGAAGTGTTTTAGTGTATTTGGGAAAGCATGGGGCTAGAAACTGGGAGTTTGCAATGTTTGCCTTGAGGCCTAAGTGAAATGTGGTATTTAGCAGTTCCTGCCTTTGGTGAAAGAATGACAGAATTTTGTTATTGACAGCAATTTCCTTAGTGTCTTTGAGTTCAACTTTGTGGATGTCACAATGCCATTTAGTCTGATAAGATCTGGGCTGGTGCATGGAATATGGTGCCAATGGTATCTAGAAGACAGTATCAGTAGTTTCAGCAAAATTGCCAGAAAAATGCTCTGTAACATTATAGGTGATCATAGCTGATAAATCTAGGAACTTCTAATTTCACCAAAACTATGTAAAAATTGTTCCCCATCTTTTTTTTTTTTTAACCCGATAAAGAACATGGGCTTTGAAGTTAGACATTTTTGGGTTCAAACTGTATCCTGAAAGGTCAATCAGTGTAAGGTCTTTCAGAATGTTTCCCCACTTAGTAGTCAGATACAGGCAAGCCACTTATCTCTTTAATTTTTAGTTTCTTTGTCTGCCAAAGGGGAATCATGCTCCTTTCCTCAGGGAGGTTTCGTAAGGGTTAAATAAAATAACATATGAAAACAGTGTCTGGCTCATAGGATACACTCTTTAAATATTACTGTTCTTTTCTTCTTTTGAATAATGGGGATGTAATTTAAAGCTATTTTCCATTTACTTCCATGTAGAAATTAGCTATATTTGGGGAGCAATTAATTTTGTCTTTTGCTGTGACATGAACAAATTTTTTTTGGAAAATGCATGCATACTTTCTGTAGTAGCATTTAATTCATATGACTTTGAATTCTAGAAAATCATAAAATGAGGACTTCTATGTTTTAGAATAGCAAACAGGCCATAGGCAAGACCAAGATTTGAGAAGTATATGAATAAGAACGACTTGTTTTGCATTGTCAGCACGTTATCAGAGAATAGCACATAATAAAAGTATTGGGGGAGCAGACCAGTAACATGAGAATTATGGTAGAATGATCTTGTGATGTAGAGGTCTTCTGGGGAAGAACAGAGTTTTGATTATGAAATGAGGTTTAGGAGAAATTAGTTTATGTTTTATGAAATGAAAATGTAATATTTCTCTTCAAATTTTCTAAGCATTATAGTACTTTACATTGAAACAGTAAAACTGATATTAGAGTATCAGTTTTTACTATAATCTTAATATTTCATATTTCAAATTCTGAAACTAGTTGAAAATAATATGATCACAAGTTTAGAAATTTTCAATACATACTTTAACCTCTTTCTGTTCTTGATTTTGTACTTAATGGTTTTCAAGAAAAACAATTTGAGGATAGTGCTATGGCTATAATAAATGAATAGTAATTCATTTAGACTTTAATTATGCTTTATTTTTTATTTACATTTTTTTATTTAGTAATTAAGAAGAGAGAAGGGGGAAGCTGGGATGGCTCAGCAGGTTAAGAGCTTGCTTTGCAGCCCCAGAACCCAAGGATCAAATCCCAGGTCCGGCCCTGGGTGTGCCCCCAGTTCAGTTCTTGCCGGAGCCTATGCGAAGGCTCCCGGCCCAGTTCCTGCCCTACGCAGCCCCGCACCCACCTGTGGAGTGAAACTATATGGAAAACTAATGCTGTCAACTATAGAGACTGCTCTGGGCCCTCCCCCTTCTCTCTGTCTCTCTCTGTCTGTCTGTCTCTCTGTCAGAGAGAGAGAGAGAGAGAGAGAGAGAGAGAGAGAGAGAGAGAAGGATATAAGATATTCCATGGAAAAGCTATGTTAGTTAGAAACAGTCCACCAATCCTAAAGTTCCCTTTTTGCAAAGTGAGCTCACTCTCCTAAGGACCTCTTTCTGAATTCTTTATGCTGCCTGTGGAGAGATGGAAAGACACACTAGACCAGTAAGTTTGGGAATAATAAATGGGCATTATTGATTTGAATTTGCCTTTTTTTCCTTTTGGGAGCAAGCCTTCCTGCAGACAGCTTAAGTGCTTCTCTCTTCCTCCAGACCATTGGTTATACATGTGCTTACCCTGGGAAGGGGAGGCCTGCCTCGATCCAGGTTTGTCTGACACTGAATGGGCATATTTGTCTAGTTCTGGGGATCAGTGGGCAAGCCCACTAGGATACCAGACCTATAGACAAATCCTCACACTGGACCTTCCCAATAATAAAGGTGATATCTGAGTATTCCTATTATAAGCTTTGTTAATATTGCTCAAAATATCTATAACCGGGAAAGCCGGGACGGCTCAGTGGGTTGAGCGCTCGCTTTGAGGCCCCGAGGACCGAGGATCGAATCCCGGCTCCGGCCCAGGCGGACCCACATGCTGAACTGGGGAGTTCCCACAGTTCGGTTCTCTAGCTGTCTCTGTCTCTGTCTCTCTCTCTATCTGTCAAAAGTAAAATAAAAATAAATATGCACTGAAGATAA